>VSDK01012843.1:10501-35618 GCA_009767595.1 Symbiodinium kawagutii | reverse complement strand
CATCATCATCATCATCATCCTCATCATCATCATCATCATCACCAGCATCATCATCATCATCATCGTCGTCATCGTCATTATCATCACCACCATCACCATCATCATCATCCTCATCATCATCATCATCATCATTATCATCATCATTATCATCATTATCATCATTATCATCATCATCGTCATCATCATCATCATCATCATCGTCATCATCCTCATCATCATCATCATCATGATCGCCATCATCGTCATCATCATCGTCATCATCATCATTATCATCATCATCATCATCGTCATCATCATCATCATCATCATCATCATCGTCATCGTCATCATCATCATCATCATCACCAGCATCCTCATCATCATCATCATCATCATCATCATCATCACAACCACCACCACCAGCATCATCATCATCATCATCATCATTATCATCATCAACATCATCATCATCATCATCGTCATCATCATCATCATCACCAGCATCATCATCATCATCATCATCATCATCGTCATCATCATCATCATCACCAGCATCACCAGCATCATCATCATCATCGCCATCATCATCATCATCATCCCGACCACCACCACCACCAGCATCATCATCATCATCGTCATCATCATCATTATCATCATCACGACCACCACCACCACCATCATCATCAACATCATCATCATCATCATCATCATCATCATCATCAAGGCCCACAAGAACACGTTTCGGGTGGCGACTCGTGCTGGGAGACCGGCACTCAGCGCGCCGCTCCTCGTCCGCCCAGATGGGTTTCTTCTGAACCTGGGCGCTGAGATCTGGCATCCAGTGACCTGAATTTGTGGGTGTCCTTCGGTGCTGCAAGGGGGAAATGTGTGTCCTTAAGCAGGGGATAAAATCATCTTTTTGGCGAACATCATGGATGATGGCGATCTCAACATGGTTGTGTTTGAACTCAAAGAATTTTGAGAATATAAGTGATAGGAGCTGGACGAGGACGACAAGGCCCACCACCATAACAACACTTGTCATACATTGCTTCGAAGCAGTGCACACCATGAGGGAAGGTACTCAACCACCAAACAAGTCCAGCTTGGAGAAACTGTTCAACCTCTCCCCTGCTGGACATCCCCAAAGGCTGCTGATGATGCCACGCTGGGTACAACCAGCTGCAAGATCTCACTGAGTTAACCACTGACCACCACCAAACAGCGACAGCCGCGACAGCTCACGGAGTCGCTGGTTCAAAGTTTGGTTCCATGGTAGGACAGGTCTGGTCTGCCAGGGAACGTTCTCAAAGTACAGCCGCACGTTCTTGTCTTGACCTCAGACAATCATCACAACCCCTTGGTTTGTCAGGAGCCGACCCTGGGGACCATGACCTGCTGTAGCTACTGTATATCCGTAAGCCGGTTGACTCGAGTATGGTGAGTCGGTCCTTGCCGCGATCAATGAAGGTTGTATGGTTGTAGGTTATACAGTGTGAAGCGCGGTCCAACGAACTTCTCGGTTGATCATCTGGGGCCACATGAACCCCGAGCAACTGGTAATGCTGCAACGAGTAAAACCCCAGGCGTGCCTCCGCGGACTGGATTGTGAGTTCAACCAGGCTTCACCTTTTGGGAATTCACCTTACAGGTTTACCACTCAAACCAGGTAAACCCATTGAAACCAGGTTTTTTTCCCATCAAAACTCTTAAAACCCCGGGGTTTTCCCTATAAACAACTGCTAAAACCCCAGGTTTTCCCAACAACCATTGACCCAACCAAGCAGATCATAGCTGACCTTCCACCAGGGCTTCCATGGGGAAGGCCACCCAGGTCCCAGACGGAGATCATCCAACGATACCTGGAGTGCAGTCGCGGCGAGGCGACTCGTCACCGGGAACGACGAGTCGCAATGCGGCCATGGGTTTCCATGCCGCAAAGCAATCAACAAAAGTAGCGATCATAGCTATAATAGCGATAGAAATAACGATGGTATTGATAATAACAACTATACAGACATCATGATTGATGGCGAACGTGTACTTCTATATGACCATATAAGCATATAACAACAATGTAAGCAACAAGAGCAGTGACATTGAATGGCTGACCTGTACCTATCTGACTTATGGCTAGTCATCACCATGAAAGGATCATCAAACTCTGCCAGAAAGCACACGTCTCTTGTAGCAAAACTGGAGACATTACCGGCGCGCACAATGGGCACTACCTGTGGCAGGAGCTTCGCCTCCAACGTGGAACCAATCCTTTTCCAACCCTAATGTCATACATCAACGGCTACCCTTCGTTTCAATAAAGCCTGTTCTTTTTCGGATATGGCATGGATACCTCATGATACATCGGTAGGTTGCACCCTCCGAAACAAAAAAAAAATCGAAACGTTGCCCTTCGAAAACTGATCCAGCGGCAGCCGCGGGCCGCTGATCCGCGCACGAAGTTATGTTGACCACCCAGCTTGGTTGCAGCTGGCGTCAGCACCTCCACAGCCCGGTGGCGAACCGTCCAATGGGTGGCTGACCGATGCCACCGCTCCCTGTGGTGCTGTGACATCAGTACTGGTCATGTAAAAAATGGCAGTGGGTCAATGATTGGTCAATGATTGGTCAATATTTGGTCAACATTCATGTAAAACATCAGTACAGAAATGAATTGGTCAGTGATTGGTCACATCAAACATGGCAATGGTTGGTACCGATTTCAGTGACCAACCAATGTCTTTGACACTACCCGGGTGCAACATTGAGTCACCAGATCCGCAGATCATGATCCAAGTTGCTGACTTGTCACCTGGATTCCCACAGTTTTTGCGCCTCTTCCACCGTGATGTACTGAAACATTTTGGCATAGTCCACCAACCTTAGCAGTTCAGCGGTGAAGGACCACCATGTTAGTACCAACCTTGGCAGTTCAGCGGGAGGATGAAGGACCCATCCGTGTTTTTGAAGGCAACTCCACCACCTTTCTAGCTTGACATATGAGTGGCCCTGCGTTGAACTGTGTCGAAATTCTACTGGACAAGCCCTGCTGGTTGGCTTAAAGGCCTGCCATATGTATGGTTACTTTGGTTTAGCACATGTGACGAAGTTGGCATTTGGCAAAGCTTTGACAAACCATTTCAAAACAAATCCATGGAACATTATAGACCACTTGTTCCTTATCATCTGTTAAACCCATCTGCTTCTGATTCGGACATCATCACAGACCTACTTGCAAATGCGCTCGCTGGCATTCATGAACTATGTCATGATTCATGTGCCAGGTGGTGTATCTGTTCTGTGTCTCATCAGAATCACAGCTGGACTCACACTTGGATCCGGGTACATCTGCAGAAACACCACATGTAGCTGGGTCCGACCTTCCAAAAGGTATCCTCAACCATCATCGGCGTTGAACCCTGCTGGTTATTGGCAGTGGGTTGTTGTTTGATGTCAATGGTAGTTGTTCATCAACCATTCTTCATCAACCAGCAGGTAATTCTGGTTCAACTACCATCCATCAACCATATTCTCACTTGTAGTTGATTATTCTTGCTGGTAGTTGTCGTTTGTCACCCGTTGTTCAACACCAACAGATTGCATGAAACAACTCCCAATGCCACAGGTCGCTCCTGTGCCGCCCGACATGAAATCAATGGCCGTCTTCTCTTCCACGGTTCCTCCCACAACCTGTCCGCAGATGTCGCTGATGGAGTGGCGCTCCCAAGAATCAGAGGAAAATAAGAGGGGTGAACCAGTGACTTTGCGGGGTGAACCAAGAGCAATCAGAAGCTACGTGTCTCCTTTTTCTGAGGTGAACCACTGACTTTGTGAGGATAATGCTGAGCATATCACATACAATTCCAGCTGAGGACATGTTAGATCCTGGGCCATCGAAAGAAAGACAGGAGCATCATCTGGTTTTGACCAACACACATATCTATGGGCTCATCGGGAGCATCTAGAACGATACCACCATCATCGCTGTTGGATACGAATTATGATTCCAGGTCAATCAAGACGGACATCCTGCCGGCAATTGGGTAGCAAGAAGTCTTGCCTGCGAAGAAAAAAAAAATCAGAAGCCCCGCATCCAGCTGGAACTGTATGCATACTCATGTACGCAAACGGCAAGCCTTCATCAAACAAGTAATGAATACTTCAGCAAATGGGTAATCATAAATACAACCCACAAACTAAAACCAATCATCTCAAGCCTCTACCAACAATGAATGAATTCCGGCCCATCATCGACTATTGACCATCAATATCATTAGTAAGAAGCCATTGGTAGCCCACTATTCCCTCTGGTGATCTGATATAGCAACGGAAAATCCACGAATGGTTGCTGGTTTACCAGGGTTTCTGCACAAAACATGGTGATTTTCCCTTGCTATCTTAGATCACCAGCCGTGTAGCCATTGGTCACAGACTGAAAAAATCTTAGCACCTGGGAGCCGCTCCCATGACACGTTCCACCCACTTCACACCATGGTCCCAGCATGGCACCCGAAGGTGCGTCGGTGGGAAGAAAGCGAGGTAGTGCCCAGGGTAGGCGTAGCACTCGAAGCGGAACGCTCCCTGAGAGCATCCAGGGTGATGATGGTTGAGTGGTCGATGATTCACTGCAGGGGATGTATCAATTCTCATTAATGGTGGTGATGAATTTGATGTCATGTGCTATTATAATTATGATGATGATTATGGTGGTGATGATGATCCTGGTAGTAAGCAGATTTCATAGAAAGCTGGGCATAGCATAGAAGATGAACAGTATCTGTTTCTGTACGGCATCTAAACATATATGCACGTCCAACACGCATGTTCATGCCGTATCTATACAGAAATGATCGAACACATGAACTCATAGTCGCGGAATGGCGTCACAACTTCCTGCCTGCCTTTGCCTTTCCCAAACAGGATACTCTGACTCTTCACATGGCTATGGGTCAAGCAGTTCACCATCAATAATGGCTTCTGATGACCAACCAAATCATAGAGAAATCAATCGTTAACAATGGGGGAACCAGGGGTACAGGGTTTTGACCCACTGACACATCGTTAAACAGGTTCGAGGACTTGGTACATCATGAAATAGGTCATATCTAGTAACCATGTGGTTGCTGCTTTGAACCTCACCCAAATGACCCGTCATCCTCAATCATGTTCAGCGGTAAACCATCCATAACTTGGGGGCACCCCAGCTATCAAGAAACCACCATATACCAGCTGTTGAACCATTATTGTTGGTTGTTATATCCCATAATTGACCATTATTAAACATTATCAGCCCTTTGGCTGAAGAACCCCCCGTATGATTCTCAACCCCAACCCCACGTGCTGCCATTGGGGATCCAATCCCAGAGACTTCTCAAAATTTGCCTTGGAAATGGCAACCAAGCACCGCACGCAGCCTTAAAAACGTCACTCGCCACCGCGATGAAGTGGGCCTCAGCAACCCCACACGGTGAAGGAAACTGCTTGGAGAATGGGCCAAGGGCAGAATGGTATATGACTAATGGTACAGTTTCCTTAATGGTTCATGACAACTAATGGCTGAATGTTTTGACAACTATGCTTAGTTGAAAGTTAATGACCAATGTAATGAGGATATGGCAAGCAGTGACTAATCTAATGGCGGTTGGTTAATGTAAGATTAAGATAATCTTCTGACGACTTTTGATTAATGACTATGTAATTGTTGCATGCTAACATCGTTGAAATTACTTGATAATGGTTAAAGATCGATTGATCAATGGCTGAAACTTTTCGAAAATTGTTGATGGAAACCATCAGATACCATCATTAATCAGTATAAACCATTCTCAGAATCAGAAACAAATCTATTGACCATTCTTTCAGCTCTATTGACTATCATTATCATTAACCATCATAAGCCACTATATTTCCCATCATTGTTGCTTCGTATCCCCTATAAACAGCCTATCAACCCTCATTAATCATCATTAACCATCAGTAACCATCATTTCCGGTAAACCAACATGGCAATGGAAAATCCACTTTTGGTAGGAATACCCAGGGAAACGAACCAATTATGGTGGATTTCCCATTGCCATGTTAGTTTACCGCTAACCATCATCCACCATCCACGGCCAACTCCTCCGTTAGCTCGGCCCCGCCCCAGGTGCCCCTAGGTGTGCCCCCGACGCTCTCAGCCATTTGCCCCGGGCTCAAAATTACCTGGCACCAGCTGCATGATGCGGGGTGGGTTAGTGATGGTTGATGGTTGCTGCCTGTGGATGGTTAATGATGGTTACTGGTGGTTGATAGGCATTGATAGGCTGGTTAAAGGGGATACTAACCAACAATGATGGGAAATGTAGTGGTTTATGATGGTTCATGATGGTTAGTTGTTGGAAAAATGATGATTAATGATGGTTGATGATGGCTGATTAGTCATGGTTCATGATGGTTGTTGATGGCTGAAAACAGTTTAAACATGATTAGAATGGTTGATCAACCTACTCAGGTTGTCGTTGGGTTCTGGTTGGTAAGCTGGCTAATGATTCATAAGATATCATAAGATGATTTATGAAGCTCCAACAAAATTCCAAGAAAAGCGGCTGATTGAGAAGGGCATGGTAATGAACAACACGTCCCAGAGCTGCCCCTACTGCTGTTTCGACAACTCGCAGCGGCCCTGCGATGACCGAAGAGCTGGACAAATCCCAGCGGCGGCCCATCGTCTCACTCTTCACTTGGCTGACTTTGAGACAGTGAGAGCTTTCGCGTACAATCGAAATATGGACAAAATGCTGTCCAGCCAAATGATACTGCGAACAGCAGCGACCACACCATCGCTGCTGTAGAGGTAGCAAACGGTATACCTCAAGCTGCTTGGGACTGGGTGAATTTGAGCAGCGGGCTATGGGACTTGAGCACAATATCGTCCGAGCAAAACAAAGACTAAATCTTCTCAGATATTCCAGGCCAGTGCCATTGCCATGATTTAAACCGATTAGTGAGTCGCCATGATCAAATCCGACATAGGTGGTGTCCTCTCAGTTGAACGGCTTGTTGGTTCATAGAGCAGCTATGTCTAGTTGTCTTGAATGGTTTCCACAATACTGGAAAACCAGCCACAAGAAACACCTCTAGTGAAATATCGATTGGCTTCGAAAACCCACCGGCTATCAGCAGCAAGTCATATCATATCATTTTTCATGAGCTAAAGCACCCCATAACCACAGACCGCCAGAAAGGCTGTTGACTGGTTGCATCATTGGGCCCGCCAACTGCCAAGTGCTCACTTGTGTGTCCTCAGCAGGGTCCTGTGACATCGTAAAAGAACAGAAGATGAATACATAGATTTATGTATTCCCATGCACCAAGGTGTAGAAACGCCTTCTGCATAAGAAAAGATGTGCTTATCCGTGGTAGATCCCTCTTCTATACGGATCTCAAACAAGGCCCAGACCCAGCACCATCCACGCGCCAAGCCGCAACGTCCTAGCCGCCAGATATCGAAAGCAAAGGCCGAAGGCTTCAAAGGGCTGCACTTTTTGCATCCTTCGAAAGCGACGGCCAGCGGTGGTGCCTGGTGACCCTGGGTGTGGTGATGCAACCGCCAGTGACGTAGCCAGTGCTGCTTTTCAGCGAAGCTTTCCCCTCATTATTGGCCACTGTTGGCACTCTTGGTGCACTTGATGATCTACCCGTACCTGCTGGTTGACCATTCACAAGATGGAATCGGCTTAGTTGCTGGACCTCTTGGAAATTGATAGATTGGGCCAGCTACAATAGGGGCTAAACAAAGTTTTGATACATTGTCCATCCTTGTCCATCCCTGTTGTAGGAACATTTGGGCAATGTTTCGACTGTTTATACATAGAACCGACCGTGCATTTATTGTTGTCACAACAATGACAGCAAACAACAGAAGACGCGGCAAAAGCTACAACAAAATCCTCATGATCATCAGCGTATCCCGACCATTGTTGGTTATTACTAGCTATTAACCACCAGTGACCATCATGAACCAGCCACCAAACCCAGCTTTAATCACAACGATCATTAACCAGCCCTCATCATCATCATCCTCACCACCACCATCATCACCACCACCATCATCATCATCATCATCATCATCATCATCAGCATCATCAGCAGCAGCAGCATCATCATCGCCATCGTGAATCGTCACAACTCGCCAAACGCCACAGGCCCCCACCTACTGTCTTCGCAGCCATGTCACTTGCAAAGCAGGACGGCCACAGCAAAGGCTGGAAAGCTTTCGAGGCCATTCACATGGCAAGCCTCAGCCGTGACGATCAGCAGCGATGAAAGCGGATGCTTCATGATGACTAAGAACCATGAGGACAAGCTAATGATAAATAATGGACCATAATTTGTTCGCTGCAAGCCAAAACTTCACCATTAACCGATTGATTTACCATGGTTGACGATTAATGGTGATGCTTGGGTACAGGGGCAATTCCCCAACAGGATTCATCAGAAAATTTGTTGTCATCACCACTGTCTTCGTCCATGGCGCCCTGGTATTGCCCTTAAAAAGACTGCCGCCCTTTCCCGATGCTGGCAATAAACTGATATATTTCCCTATTTTCCCTCTAACAACGAGTGGTTTCCCTATTAGTACACTGCTCATTGGGTGGAAAAGTACCACCAGTGAACTGGACGCCACACCGGCTGACCATCGAAGTTGGCACCAGCAGGAAGAGCTTGGCTCAACTCGCTGGCATCCCCAATGATACGGCAACTCAGCTTTTGGGGCTCGGGCGGCAAATATCTAATCACTTTTCGATGAGACCATGGGCCCAAGGGCTGTGGCCATCACATGGAAGCCAGGAGAAACCACGGGAAAATCACGATGCGTGAACCGGAAGAACCTCCGCCAGTAAAATTGATCCGTTGGGGGTTGGTTTCCCTTTCGGGTCATACACAACAGGTTTACACAACAGGTTTTGCCTCCAAGAAACAAAGCATCTTCTGACCAGTCCAACTGATTCGCCAAATTGGTCCGGATGCCGATCAGAGCGGTCAGTGCTATCCAGACTGGAAGTCCTACCGACAGAGATCCAGCTGCACGAAGGCCGTGGAGCAGCTGTTCATCAACCACTCAGACGTAAAACACGAGCTGTCCGTAGCACATTTGGGGCTGCTTTATGTGGATCGCTCACAAAAAATGATGGCAACTCGAACAACCGTTCCGTGCTCAAAAGTAAGCTGCTACAGGCGTGTTCCGTCGTATACTCATGTTGGTCGTGTCCATCAGCAAGTTATACAAACGGCATATCAGCCCTGAAGGATCACGAGGTTTTAATTCTGGGCCATCTTTGAAGCTAAAAAAAATCGTAGCTCAGAATCGAATTGCTCCTTCAATAGGATGATCTGCAGTGTCACCACCTATCTATGGTTCGCTTATCAACCACCATCAAATGTCATGCAATCAACCAATGGGCCAAGCCCAGCCATTTGTCATGAATCTCGCAACCGACCGTGAGCACTTGGATGATTTCAGACAACAACCACCATGGGCCGACATTTTTGAAAGACCTATCCACCACTTGTGTACTGGTATTCTGGTGCATAGGTAAGTGGTGCGTGTGCGTGTGTGTGTGTGTGAATGTACATATACATAAATATAAATATGAATATAAATATAAATATAAACATAAACATAAATAAATATATATATATATGTGTTTGTTTATTTAAGTCTATTTATATAGATATATACATATATATATATATATGTTTCTTTATCATCTCTTTATTTACATGTGTATACATATATAAATATATATATATATATGAATATATAATATATAAATATATGTAGGTAGGTCGTGCACCATTGAAGGCTTTCTCAAATAGAGTCGTACCCCAAACTGCCTTGAGAAACCACCATTGATCAAACACCCATGCACCAGCAGCCACCAGCAGCCACCCTCCTCTGTCTGCTGCTAAGGATTCCCAGTTTGATGAAGCGTGGAAGGTACGCCAAGAGCCAGGCCGCTGGGATGGTCGCCAAGGCAGGTAGAAACATGTCCTTCATGACTCTCATCAACAGCTCCTGCACCAAGTTGCACACCAGGAGGCGCTATCCCCAAGCATCCACCAAAAAATCACCATTGTCATGGGGAGACCATCAATTTTGCTTGTACATCATTCATGTACAACCCCGACATCTCAGCATATTCAGGAGCCTCTGGGCCCGCTTTTGGTGAGAAACAACCTCGAAAGGCAGCATATCGCGGGGACATGTGCGGACAATGACAAATGGTCAGCTGATCGTTGCAAACACCTACCGTGCTTCACAACAGCAAAGCGGTATCATGAAAACTCAGCATCGTACCGTGCATCATGCAAACTTCAGAATGGTGAATGATGCTCAATCCATCAACGCTTGCGAAACATGATCTACCATCTGACACTCAACGTTTGCAACTACTACCCCACTGGACCAAAAAGAAGACTCTAAACCAATGAACTTTCTTAACCTATATAAAACCTATAAGGAAGAACCTAAATAGACCATGATAACGAAAACACCTCGGCCCGTCCAGGGTCCACTCTAAGCTCCTGCGCCTGTTGCTGCTGTGCAGGTGGCAACTTGGCCATGGCGGTCATTAACCATGCTGGCGGCGCCTCAACATTGGGAGCTAGATAGCAACGAGTTACGGTGAAGGTAACGAAGGGTTGGGAATTCTTAACTCACGGGGTGAGAATGGTTAGTTGAAACGGTCAAATGATGGTTGATGTTATGGCCCATTGGTGGTTGATCAAGGGTGAAATGATGGTGAAGTTATTTTGCTTAGTTGATGGTCAAATGATGATTTAATGTTAGATAATGGATGGAAGGTTGATGGTGAAAGAATGGCTACTGGATGGTTTATTGAGGGTTCATTGATAGCTCATGATGGTTAGATGATATGATTATTGGATGTTCGTCATGATTACTCGTGGTAATTCTGATGATGGTCCGATGATGCCGCAAAAACCTGAACACACTGGTGTTCATGCTGGTTCATGGTGGTTCATGGTGGCTCATGGTGGTTCATGCTGGTTCATCGTTATCATTCGGCTGTGGGTCGTCAAAACCCTGTACCCCTGGTTCCCCATCATCAACCATTGTTTTCCTTACTATTGCTGATGATTTTCCCTCATTAGTTGGTTGATGAATATTGACCCACAGCCATATATTGTTGGTATATCCATTACTATTGTTGCTTATCATCCCCTATCATTAACCATGAGCCAGCTAGGCTTCACCATTGGTTGGTCGGTTAACATTGACCCATAGCCATTGGTAAATGATGGTTGACCCTGCTGCACCATCAACGACCTGGCCGAAGCCATCCCCAGCGACCGTGGGGCGCTAGCCGGGCCGAAGGCCTTTCCGACAACGATTCGCGATTCGCGACTTCTGCCCATCAAATGACGAAGGAAAAGGACGAAGCAATGAGAAGACATCAGCAGTCATGATGAAACTGCTGATGTTTCTGCTGATGTTTCGGTAAAATGACGACTGCTGATGTTTTCTTGGTGCCAATCATTGACCAATCTTTCAGAAACATCAGCAGTCATTCGATGTGGTGAACCACCAACCATCAACCACATCAACCATGTCATGAACCAACAAACACAACAAGTGATGCAAAATGCCTTGCCCCAGCCATGGCCACGCCATGCCCAGATCTATGGCCTGCATCCTGGCAGGGTCCAGGGTTCAGGGTCCGATCTGAGCCAACAACTGCAGACCACCAGGCTGAGATACAACCACCACAGGTTCCATGTTTTGATGGTCAGTGAACCCCCCCAAAACACTGGTGCTTTCCACCAGCTAAGAACGACAATCGCTTTGGAATGTTGAAAGAATCGAAATGATGAGTTGTTCATCCTTTCTTTTTCTGAACATCCCCTGCCATATCCCAATATCATTGGGGTTGCTACAGTGCACAAGCATCCCAACGAACATTCACAAGACATCGCTAGGTCTATACCAAGGGGCCCATCCAATCGCCCACTCTGGCTGATGTTTGCCATCGATTCATGCCCACACCCGCGGGGTCCTGGGGTATCCCATCAACCAGCATCAAGCAGATCAACATCAATCATGATTGCAGGGGTTGGTCAATGTCCCATTTCAGGGACATTGAAAATCACCTAACTGGATGAGTGTTCAGACTTCTTCCCATAATGGTTGGGTGATATCCGATTGGGACATTCGATGACCCTTGCCTTTCTGAAACGAGGTGTTCTCGACGATTGCCTTTTTTCGATTTGACAATCCACCATGCTTCACCATGTTTCACCATGCTGGCCCGTTGTAAGCCACTAGCCATGCATTGATTAACAATACAATCAAAACGCCATATACCACAATTGCCATGATCGACCAACATTCATTATCAACAACAACCAGCAATGAAAAAACATTACGCAGGCATCGTCAACCAATCTTCACAACAATGAGTTGGCTCTTATTGACCATTCTTAGTTGGTTCCTAACCGTTAATTGACCACTATTCATCACTAGGTATGCATGAATAGATTATTCGCTACCAATGACTCCCCCTTATTAGCTATGAACCAACCATCAATCAACCCATTGTTCATCAAGACGGATCCATTTAAAAAAATCACCATCGTCTAAGCGTCAACTAAGCATGAATTCACGGTGAACTAAGCAACAACTAACCATGAATTCAACATGAACTCACCATGAATTCACCATCTTTCGCCAAATGGTCATCAAATCACCACTCTTGACCATGAACTCCTAACCTTAAACTAATCATGACTAAGAATCAATTAATGGTGAAAATCATGAAATCACCTTGAAGTAGCTATGTCTTCACCAACCCTTCGCCCTTGTTTCGGCGCGTCCGAAGGCTCACCTCTGAGACGGAGATCTGCCGCGACAGGGCGAAGTTGAAGTTCAGACCTGGCACGGCAGTTAGGAAAATGCTGGGTGACCAATGGTGAGTTCCTGGTGGGGTCCTGATGACTTTATGGTGAGTTCCTGGTAAGTTCCTGGTGAGTTCCTAGTGAGGTCATGGTGAGTTCCTAGTGAGGTCATGGTGAGTTTATGGTCGATTGAGGTTTGATTGATGGTTGATTGATGGTGAATTGATGCTCATATGTACAACTGATGGTTGATTGTTGATTGATGGTTCGTTGGCTTGTTGGTTGTGAATTGATGGTTGACGATGGGTTTCATGACCGATGGTGTCCATGAGTCGATGCATTCACGGTCAATCAGAGTACTTTCTAAATATCTATGGATAGCAGTCTTAATTGCTATTCATGTGGGTAATAGCTTCTGATGGTGGAAATACTCGTGAATAATGCGCGTCACCGACAGATCCGATGAATCTTTGGCTCAAGATTCTATATTCGTGTCGTCTCCAGGTGCCCAGATCGGTGCCGAAAATGGATCACACTGATCCGACATGCACCTGGATTTGTAGACCTTGGTGACATGTCTTGTAACGCTTATACATCCGACCTTGGTGACATGTTTTTTTACAGTTTGTGTCACATTCTGTACATCAAGCCACTGTCCCCTTTCGCTTTGTGACAGGGACATGTTTTTTGGGATTCACCTACAACATAAGAGCTCGTTGTTAATCACCAAAGCCTGGTCCATTGCTAGGAAACAGACACAAAGAAACGCTGGTGGTGTCAGTTTCTCGGGTTTCTGGAAAGGGATGCGACCAGGAACTTCTATGTTTTACCTTCTATTTCAGGTTAAATCGCCAGGACTTGAATGGTACCTGGAAGACACCAAACTTCTTTCATCAACCATTTCTCGGCGGTTGAGTAACGGTTGTGACACGGCTCTTTTGACCTCAACAAGCAGAGTATCTGTCTCAGTGGTCCATTAAACAACCTTTGGTCTGCCTTCAACAAACCATTCCACCAAGCCACCATCCAAGAGACATCCCACCGACCTCGACCATGTTCAACTCAGGAATTTCAACCAACTTGAAGCCACTTCAACCAACCATCCAACTTCAACCAACCGACTCCAACCAACCGACTCGAACCAACTTCCGCCATCCGACTTCGTCCAACCAACTTCATCCAACCAACCTCCATCTTGGCCAACACCTGCAGTGGCCTCCAGGGACAGTTGTGGTAGACTAGATCAGGAATCGGTTGATGCGGTCATTGTGCTTGCAGTGCTCTTGTCATTGTTGTTGGTGCTCTGGTTGTTCTTTTTGCTGTTGTGAGTGTTATTCTTGCTGGTGTCCTTGTTCTTCTTTTCCTCTGCTTGTTCATTTTTTTTCGTCCTCTTGTTCCTCTGGTCCTTTAGCCCATGTCTATACAAGATTTCTTGGAGATTCGAAATCCGAAGCCACCTGCTCGATGAGATAGGCAGAGCAGAGATGAAGACTATCAATTATCTGATAAAATGACATTTATAACGCTGTTTCATAGTAGGGATGATGAACAGATTTTCAAAATGCTCAAACAATACCTATTCCAAACTGTTGATATATGTTTCAATGCTATTCAATATCTACTCAATAGTCTCTTGAACAGCAACTCAAGCATTCTTAAACCGTTCTGACCCAAGCATGAATATAGTTTTCAGAGCATTGAGAATGGTTCCCTGAACCAACCATTGATGCTACAGTCCTGCAAGATCCTGCCGTGCCTGCGGCCGTATGCGGCACATGTTGTTGACCTCTGGCAGCCACCACAAGGAGAACTTGGCCTCGCGCTGGCGAAGCAATGTGTCGCCCGAGGCGGGGGGCCAGCGTTGGTTGGTGAATGATGCTTAGTAATGACCCACGTTGAGGGCGAGGATTCTCAATTCTAAGCCTTGTCAATGGATATTGATGCTGAAGGGCCGATGGTTGATGGTTCGGAATGGTGGGATGGCTAAATCGTGGTTCATCAGCTGGTTGATGACTGGGGTGAGGTGACCGGACGGCCCCATCCAGTCACTTCAGGTCCTGTTTGGACGCCCCCATCCGCATCCACGTTTACGTGATGTATCCATGAATCGAAATGGACATTTAATCTCGCTATAAAGATTATTGATAGATTGATAGATTGATAGATTGATAGATGGATTGACTGACTGATTGATTGATTGATTGATTGACTGATTGATTGATTTATAGATTGATGAATAAATTGGAAAAAACCTTCAACCGGTAGATCTCCAACCATACCCAGCTGACGTTGAAATTCCTGACGAGTTGATGATGACAATCTCACAGGCGATTTAGAATAAAAGAGTCACAACGAGTTTTCCGAGACTCGGGATTGTTCGAAATTCCATCTCTTACTAGATAATGTTAAGAGATGTTGTACAACTTAAGTCGGGATTGTTCCATGACTTAAGGATCAACAAGTCGGGATTGTTCTCTTATGGAACATGATTGGAGTCTACAACTAGATCTTGGACTTGACCCTCCTCTGAAGCTGTGGAATGTCTGAAAAGCCGGAGAGCTGCACTGTCAAAGTTGACTGCAACATTTCATGCATCGGGTGTGGACGCAGTCTCAGTAGTAGAAACACTATGGATTCATATCCTTTTTTGGCCTTCCGAGAGTAGCAACGGACTTTTACTTATACCAGGGATCAGCGCCAAGAAAATACTGCAAAAATGGGAAAAAGCACCTTCCTAGCAATTCTTGCACAAAGATGGCTGCGGATCAATCTATATAGTTTTCGTTGAGATATTCACCTACAGTACCCCTTTTTTGTATGCCTAAACTCTTGACCTCCACCCATATCCATCGATCAACTGGAAGCCTCCTTGAAGAAATCGTAAAATTCAGCTTTGGCATCGCCTCTCGCTTGCCTTCGGAAGCCAACTCGCATATCAAAAGCCAACTGTGCTGGTCAAGGTGTCCGAAGGAACTGAAAAGTCAATATCAGATGTTCAGAACTGCTTACTCTATGCATTTTTGATGGAATACCTTGTGTTTCCTGGTGGTTTGCTTTCAAATTTGACTGGTGGAAGATTATCATCACTAGTAAGATGTATCTGATATCATGCCAGGTACAATAGTCAACCAAGGACGGGCGTGGAAAATGATCGCAGGATCAAATGGTGAATCTGAGGGTAGTAGTTTCAGAGTTGCAACCTACAGGTAATTCATTTTAAAAGTTAAAAGCTTCTTCACGATGTTTCCATGCTTCGCAGCAAATGTATACCTTGATGGTGACCATTCATGAAACGTGGCTGCGTCTTGTGGTCACTGTGCCTGAACCTTGGCATCTTGGATGACCTTCTCAACATAGTGTCACCATCCAATGGAACCAGCTGCTGTAAAATGTGATTCTCGTCCTAGTAAGTAGCACACGAACCCTCTACATTGCCATGGGTGGAAGCAATCAACTCACCTCTGTAGATCCCTGCACTGCCAAAGAAGTCCCACATTGTTTCATACTATGAATTGATGCAGCCATGACATGACCTGTGGGTGAAGGTGCGCAATGATTCCAAAGGTCTGAAGCAGTTGTCTGATTCAATGGCAAAAACTTGGTTCGTGCGCTCTGAACAAAGCACGCCCTTGGGTTGAAGTGTTCTGCGGGCGCAGGTTGTTTTATTTGTGGAGCATCTCAGAACGTCAGGACATATCAGGACCGTAGACGCAATGGAGAAGGTTCTGCTGGATATACTTCAGAACATCAGGATGAGAGGAGGAATGAAGCGCAAGGACATGGAGTCAAAGGAGTGGGACCCAGAACACCCAAGAATCTCTTTGGCACAAGGCAGCATTGGCGTGCGCTGACTTTCAAGGTTGAGAAGTTCCCTTCTCCGAAGAAATACGAGTGGAACGAAGACACCCCGGGAACATCCCAGTAATTACACAGACCCCAGATAGCGGGCGCATTGCGCACAAGGATTTCCAGGGTGTGTACCATTAACCTGTGTTTTGACTTGCATGGTTTGTTTACAATAATCTGTTAATAGATCTTAGGGACAAAGCACGAGACAAAGGGAGACAAGCATGAACAGCGGCAGAGCAGCGGCAAACAAAGCGCCGATCCAGAGCCACAAGGGAGACAAGGGAAAGACAAGGGAGAGACAAATGGGGAGACAAAGGGGAGACAAAGGAAAGACAAAGGGGAGACAAAGGCGAAGACAAGCATGAGCAGCGGCAGAGCAGCGGCAAACAAAGCGCCAATCCAGAGCCACACAAAACACAAAGGAAAGACAAAGGGGAGACAAAGGGGAGACAAAGGGGAGACAAAGGGGAGACAAAGGGGAGACAAGCATGAGCAGCGGCACAGCAGGGGCAAACAGAGTGCCGACCCAGCGCCACAAAGGAGACAAAGGGCTGAGAAAGGGGAGACAAAGGGGAGACAAAGGGAAGCCAAAGGGAGACAAGCATGAGCAGCGGCAGACAGCGGCAAACAAAAATGCCGATTCGAGACCCTAGCATAGAGAAGTAAGAACCCCTTATAGTTTGTCAGCTATCTGGGGAATAAACCAGCAAGTCAGCAGCTAGTCACTTCACTCATCAACCAGGATCAAGGCTCAACCCACCGCCCCGGAGCACACGAACAGCGACATGCCCACCACGCGGACAAACCTTGGGAGCATGAAAATTCAGAGTTTGTTGAAGAACAAAGAGTAAACTGCTGCTTCTCCTGTTGAGATCCGGAAAAATGTATCTTGATAAAATCGCTGCCATCGTTGTTGCAAATCTGATCTTGTGCATCACTGGCTACCAAGTGCCATCCTCAAAATCTGTTGTGCTTCCCACGCTTGTCTGTCTGTAGATGTTCTCTGGGGCCAGCACTTGTCCGGGTGCCCCAAAGGCGACAGCATAAACTCCTTGGGGATCGACCTGGAGGCTGCTACGAGGATTCGTGGCCCCTTGGGGAGGCTGCGATGCTTGGTTGCTAGCGGCCTGCATGTGATCCGGATACAGCTGGTTGGTTGTTTCACCTGAATCTCCAAGTGTAGAAGAGCATCGGACAAAATTTGAGCATGTCCTTTTGCTCATGAAAGATCTTGCTTGCAGGGTGGGCCCCTATCGGTTATGCTGGCTTTGAACGCATTTCTAAATTTGTAACACCAACTGGACCAACATGTCGGTCGCTCATACAATATCCTCTAGCCAAAGAACTGGGTGTTTAGTGGCGGTTTCTGTCAGAAAATTCTCAAATGTCAAATCACTATGCCCTGGTTGGCCAGAAGAGATTCTGAATTCTCATGATGCCTTGAAACCACTTGCCCGAGCACAATCCCAACAGAACATCCAGGATGGAAATGGTGAAACCCCAACAATTGCATGGCGAGTATCCCAGTTTCAAGAACAGCTGCATATACTACTCCCCTGACACTCACCCTCACCCAGGAGCAAACATGATGCAACCTTCGGATTTGGGACCAAATGAAGCAAATTTAATAGATCTTGAAGCAAGGACAAGGCAAACTGCCATTCTTCAACATGTTGAAACACCCCAGTGGCACACAGCTCGCACTTGACAAAGGCAGCCAGGCCCCTGGGGGCCAACATGCGAGGCTTGATCATGGTGGTGTCCAAGCGAAATCCTTTTGCCTCACGGCTGTTGCACTGCTGGGACCATCTATGGACAAGACCCCCTTGTCCCTTGGATACCTCTGCTTGGATCTTGGACCGGTCAAGGAAATCAAGAAGTCTCTGCACAGAAAGATTGCCAGTGAAAAAAAACATCTTTTCACAGATTGCACGTGAAAAAAAATCTCCTTTTCACAAGAATCAGCGTTTAAGCTTGTCAGGCCGCATCCATCCCTGAAAAATGTGCTGTCTCACAGGGTTTGCACGTGCATCCAAGCCCTTGGAGCGAGGAATCCATTCTCTGACAAAACGAACTCACCCCGGTTCGTTGATCAGCGGTAGTACTGGTTCTACAATCACCGGTTCACAATTTACCCAGAGTCCCTTCAAGATTGAACCAGTCTATCTGGCGTTGGTGCTATTATTCAATATCATTGATTATATTGATTGCAGGAATCATTTTTCATCGTCATAACCATCATCAACAATCCCTCAGAAGCCACTCACTAATGGGAAGGGTTTCAAAAGCCTCCCCTTCTTCTCTCGATCGGTGGAGGGTGCAACGGGTTTCATTTGCACCAGACCTTCCGCTCCAATGCCACCAGCATGTTGTCATACTGAGAACGTTTGAACCTTGGAAGCTGAAAGGCGCTCGGTGCTTAGATGGAGAGTGCGTCATACCCCAGTCATGACATGGTTCTGACACAATTGTGTGGTGTTAATAGGTTCATGATGGGTCTGATTTTACCGTCTGATACCCTTCTGTGGACCCTCATTCTATGGGCCATGTTATACTCTTTCTGCCCTTTCTTATACCATTGATGAAGATGCAGTCTCCGTCTGTTTTTGAGAAATGAATCGAAGATTTGTGGGGTGCGGCAGTGGCCCCAGAGCGACATCCACAGGGATTACCCAACCGTGCAGGTGATTACCAGACAAGGTCGACTGAAGGACCCACAGGCACCCCCCTTCTAGCTACAAGCCTCACAGCTAGTGATGCCCGGACTAGGGGTATGCCCAGTCATGGCATCCTCCCTTCATCAATACTGATCGAATGTCAAGTCAGCTCAGAACTCCAACACCAAGAACCAACAACGGCAGCTCTGAAACACAACAAATTACAACAAATTCTTCGTTTTTTTGCTCCTCATGGTGTAGATGACATTAGGTGGTGACCACCAACAGCAGCATCACCAACACAGCAAAGTAGAAATTCAAGCAAGACAAACAAAAAAACGACTTTGACCATGGGAAGTTTGCCATCCATTTTTCTTAGACTTTGCCTCACCACGGATGGCTCACGGGCTGCCAAGGGATGGCCCCAGGGATCTGCCAAGGGATGGCCTCAGGATCCCTCGTGAACCGGGCCACGGATTGCTCAAGGTCTCATAAGCATCGTTGATCTCACGGATCTTCTCTTCCGCCGCCTCACCGGTGGCTGCCCGTCCCCAAGCAGAGCTAAGAATCACTTCGAAATGGAAAATTCATCCTATGCAATGCCTATGCAGCTCATGGTCAATGGCAAAACTGATACCCAAATCATGTCGAATCCAGCTCGTCATTTTCTGGGGTGCTTCATAGGTACCGATAGGGGCCCGCAAAGAAGTTCCCTTGGTTCGCTTACCCTTTTTCGAAGCGAGGGAAAGGTTGAGACGAAGTATGAAGGTCTGCATCAAGAGATGTGTAAAACTGACAGTCTCGTCACACCACACAACCTCCGGCGAATAGAGGCAAGAAAGCGGCGTGCACAACTCTGCCTTATGCCGTCTAATCCTGCCTCGTCTGTTTCCTTTCCCCTTCTCCTCCTCCTCTCTCCCCTGCTTTTGCCTTCCCTCTCTTCCTCCCCCCCTTCTTTCCCGCAGCTGTTTCACTGCAGCCGTTTTCCTTAGCCCTACGGGCTCGGCCGCGCATGGAACTCGCCCGTGCTTCTGTCGGCAGCACATCGCATATGGGCCCTTGGGATCTAACATGAGTAATTAATTACAGTAGTTATTGCCAGCCAAGCAAAAAGTGATCCTTGTAAGAAGGAAAGCAGAAAACTTCGGGCTACACTTGCACAGAAGCACCTAATTAGAGGCTTTGTGCTCCTGATTCTTTCCTGACTATGTCTGCAAAATTATCCCGGCAACGAGATTATGGTATACTACCAGCAGGTGAAGGCACTCATTTTGCCAATTCTCCTCGTTCTATATCCACTTTGCTGCGGTGACGCCGCCCAAGAGCTCCCACGGCTCCGATTTCCGCCTCCCGGTTTTGTGGATGTTTATCCGGATGCCACTGCAGGACCAGCTTCCTTCACAAGGAGCACAGTGATGTCTTGCTGAGGTCCCTTGCTTGCTCTCGGACGCTGAAAAAGTATTGGTTGCCCTTCACAACATCAACGCAAGACTTGGGAGGTCAGATCCAACTAGATCAACGAGATTTCAGCTACTCGAGAAATACAGGCCAGATTCCCAAAGATTGCGAATTTTCAGCATCCATCAAGTATATCATCCTGCTCGTTTGATGTGACAGCCAGGTGTGCTGGATAAGAAGCACAACCTCTGTTAAAGAAGGCGATTAGTTTGTTCGGGCAGCTGGAAGCAGGCTCCCTGGTCAGTGCTACCCAGATATTTCCGATCTGTGGCGATCCAGCTCTGAATGAACGGGCGAATCACCAGCTGGTGAGATGGTGCCAACCCAGCGTCAGCATCAGCCCCGAAAGGCCCGTCCTATAGACCTTCTTAATGGCATCTTGATCCACTTCTCTTTCCACCTTGGCCCCAAGTTGGACCATCAGCAAGTCCACAAGAAAGTTGTTGCCAAAAAAGAGCAATCGAATCACTTTTCAAGTGGAGAATGGTTTGCCGTTTTTTTTTTTGCAAAAAGGTACCAGCTCAGAACCAAATCCGTTTCTGTTCTCGTTTTTGAGAAACCAACCACACGGTCCCACAATCACAACAGGAAATCTGCAACTGGAGTTTCGGGCTCCGAAGAGCCCGTAATAATCCGGAAGGCTGGTCGCCATGACATGCTAACACCGCCCTTCAGTGGTTATGGATTTTCACCCAGCGGATGAAGTCTTCCTTGAACTACCAACCGACCAAATGCTGTCTTTAGAGACGTGGATATGAGGTTGGCAGTTCATGTGCCACCACAAAATATCTGCGAGGCTGCAACACGATTATTAATCTGACAAACCATTGTAACCATTGTGCAGGGATACGTCGCGGGGATGTATGATCAAGAGATAAACGAAAATTCAATCATCAATTGCTCTCCAAAACCCCTTCTGCAATTTCTCCACGAAATGGCCTTTCGGTGATAATATGTGTCTGGATTGTCGAATGCCTATTTCATGTGGCCCTACGTGCCAATCAAACTAAACACGTTCCCTCAGTCAGCAACAACACAAGGAATTCACAACGTGTGAAGTGCTGCTGTTTGTTGTCGGAAATTGACCTTTTGCGGCAGCAAAAAATAATCAGTACAGAAATGCTGGCAATTCCAACGGAAGTGTTTCACTGGGATTATTTTCGAAGACAAGTGGAATTAGATCCCATGAAAATGAACAGGACACCAGGCCAGAGTTTCACTGATCCGCATAAAGTCGGATGAACGTTTCTTTCCAGAAGGACTTCCCGATTGTTGATCATATATTTCGTACTTTGCGCGCGTTTTATGATGGAAGTTGGCTGAAAAAGTAATAAATAAATTCAATGTTTACCGTTTTTGCTGAGCAAAGGGGAAAAAACAATTGGATTTATACCGTTTTTACCGCCCAGAGAAGTAAAAACAACTCAATTTTTACCGTTTTCAATGGTTCAGGGGGGAAAACAAATCAGTTTTCAACGTTTTACCGGCACCGGGCCTTAAAAAGGATCCATCGGTAACATGTTGATCCATTGGAAAAAGAAACGGTAAAAACAAATCGATTTTTACCGTTTTCTACCACGGAATTGTCTGAGGGAAACCCCGTAAGCAAAACAACAAGGCTACACCAGCTCAATGAGTCCAAAACAATTCCGAAATAGGTTTTGCAAACATGGTAGATGCAGAATCGAAATGCCGCGAAAAAACTAACTAAATTTGCAAAAAACTGAACATTGCTGTCCATCAATATTTCATACACCGGGGCAACTGGTATCCAAACGAGTTGTTTACCCTCAAAAAAAAACACGAATTGCACCCAAACTCCAAAACAACCGCGTCGTAAATTGTTCCCTCGAGGATCGCTGGAGGAAAATGGTTTGCACTAGCAGGGCAAAAAAACGCACAATTTTGCATTAATAAACGTTGGTAAGAAAACGGCAAAAAAAATCAAAACGAAAATGCGTACAGGAGGCCAAGAATCTGCACCAATCGATTTTGTTGTTTTTTGTTGTTCAATGCGTGGGGAAATTTTGAAAAATGTTTAAGTTAGGTCCCGCCCCTGCACGCCAAGAGTTGTAAATTGTTTGCGCCTTCAAAGCACATTCTTAAAAAATCATTTTTTGCGCACCTTTGTCCGAATTTTGGTATTTTTGTTTCTGTGGTCTGATTTGTGTTTTGTTTTTACGTTTTCGCTGTGGTCTGCACCAGGTATTGTGATGTGCTACAATGTACGGCGATGTGAATTGCAATTTTCTATTGCACCGTGTTGCAAAATCGAAAAACACAGCACAACGCACTGAATATACTACAACGCACTGCAATGTATTGCACCGCACCACAATATACTACAACGTATTACACTGCATCACCATGTATTACAATGTAGCACAATGCACTACAATGCATTGCGGAATGTTTCAATGTTTTAGAATGCACTACAACGTATGGCAAAATATTGCAATGCATCACAATGTAATACACAACACCCTCTTGCAACATCTTAGAATGTATTGCAATGTACAACGACGCACGACAACATATTACAATGCGCTACAATGTATTACACAATGTATTGCAAAATTTTTCAAAATATCACAATGTATCAGGATGTATCTTTTTTCGGCATGGAATTACAACCTATTCAACCGTACAACAGCGTTCAGCAATGTATGACAATGTATTGCCTCGTATTGCAATGTATTACACGGTATTGCAACGCATTGCGAAATACAGCAAAAATATTCCATGTTTTTAATATGATGCATCTCATTTCCTATTTCCAATATGTTACAATGTCCCAAAATGTATTGTGGTGCGCCACAAAATACTGCGACGCATTCACAACATGTTGCAACGTATTACAATGTAACTTGATGAATAACCATGGAATCAATTGCTTAAAGATGTATGACAAAATATGACAACATTTTAAATTGCATTAAGATGCACAGCAATTTCGGAGAGTGTAAAAAATATTCCGATGTATTAAACAACTTTCGGACGAAATTTTCACCACAACATATTGCTTAAATTCAACCATGTACAACAAAATGCTGCAGATTAAAAGAACGTATTACAATCTATAATAATGTGATTGTAGAACAATTTATCAGGTATTGCCATGAATTGTTTTTTGTTTCCACATGCCACTGCGATTGTGGCTGGCCACGAATCAAGGTGAAAATCATTGCAATTTTGTTTTTCTGCGAATGCCCGTATTGGCCGAAAGCCGCGGTCAAATGTCACTAAACACCACCTACAAAACAAAGCGGTGAAACAGCCAAAGATCAAGGACCGAACCTAAAAGTGCGCGAATGCCGAAATGGCAAAGATTTTTCCCGACAGCGCCTGCGAAGGGCTCTTCGTAAAAAAGCAGCCGTATATAAACATCTGCACATCAACATCTTCACATCATCACATCTGCAGATCTAGATCATCACATCATCACATCTGCAGATCTAGATCTTCACATCATCACATCTGCAGATCTAGATCTTCACATCATCACATCTGCAGATCTAGATCTTCACACCCTCACATCTGCAGATCTAGATCTTCACACCCTCACATCTGCAGATCTAGATCTTCACACCCTCACATCTGCAGATCTAGATCTTCACACCCTCACATCTGCAGATCTAGATCTTCACACCTTCACATCTGCAGATCTCTCTCTCTCTCTCGCTCTTCTTTCTCTTCTCTCTAAGGCCGGGGCGGTGCCGCCGGACCGCCACGAAACTGACATGTGCGCCATTTCGCGCTCGTCGGACGTCCAAAACCTAGGTAAAATTGCGATTTTGAGGTGTCGGTCGTGACCGTTTCACGTTTTCTCGACATCGAACTCAAAAACTGCGGTAAAATTGCGATTTTCAGGTGTACGAATGAACCGTTTCGCGTTTTCTCGACATCGAACGTCAAAAACTGCGGTAAAATTGCGATTTTCAGGTGTACGAATGAACCGTTTCGCGTTTTCTCGACATTGAACGTCAAAAACTGAAGTAAAATTGCGATTTTGAGGCGTCGGTAAGCGTCCGGTGCGAACCGTTGCGCTTTTTTTGCGACATTGAACTTCTCAAGTTTCGACATTGAACGTTAAAAACTGCGAGAAAATTGCGATTTTGAAATTTTGGTCGTGACCGTTTCGCGTTTTCTCGACATCGAACGTCAAAAACTGAGGAAAAATTGCGATTTTGAATTCTCAGTCGCAACCGTTTCGCGTTTTCTCGACATTGAACGTCAAAAACTGAGGTAAAATTGCAATTTTGAAGCGTCACCGGTGACCGTTT
>VSDK01012836.1:439541-456444 GCA_009767595.1 Symbiodinium kawagutii | reverse complement strand
GGTGCAAGACACAATGGAACCAGATGGGGCATGAGAATCCTATATCCCAAAGCACCCTGAAGAAGAGCAAAGGAGAGAGATCTAAGGAATGAGGTGGAGATAAGAAGGAAATATTCTAGGTACAAGAGATGTGGAAAGACCTGGTCAAAGAGTAAAGAAACAAATAGGAAGGCACATCGGGTAACATGTGACTTCACGCGCAGAATAAAGACCATTATCTTCTGTCCCAGAGAGAAGAGACAAATAAAGATAGAATAATGAGGAGACAAGAGCAACACGCAGAGACGGGAAGATATATAATCCACTCCAAAAGTACCACAAGAAAAGAAGAGCAACAAAAGGAAGTAGAAAGGCAAGTAGGGAAGACAAAAGGGATTCAAGGATTTATGAAAGACAGAAACAAAGACGGAGACAAACATGAGAAGACAGAAGGCAAGAACCCCTTTTTTCGCAGCCACGTGAAAAAAGAAATCAAGGACAGGCAAGTGAGGAGACAAGACAGGGAGACAAGTAGAGGAATAGATGGGAAGAAGAAAGAGATACAAAGAAACTCCGCCTCCAACATGGAGGGGGGAAAAATTCTTTGTAGAAAGGGAAAATCCCAAATACAGGAGATACGAAGAAAATGCCAAAGGGCCTGGAGATAAGCAGGGGGCCCTTTTACAATTACAACAAGAATGTAACATGGGAAGAATACACAATGTAACCATGTAGCCTTGTAAAGAGGACGGTCGCATTGTACCAAAAGGTCCCTGCCACATACATATATACATATGTACATATATATATATATACACCCTATTTCGACCCATGACTTTTGCTCAAATACGCTGCTGCGTTCAGCTGGTGACCTTTTTGAATGTCTCGGCAGGCAATGCGGTGGAGCCCTTGCAGATATGGACATTGACATCCTTCCAGAGGTGTCTGGAGGTGCGGCCAGAAATCTTCACAGCTGGGGTGGAACCGGGGGCTCTACTGTTCGACTTGCAAATGTTCGTTTCGCCACAGCTCCGAACAGCACTTTTTGCTGATAGCTTTCCCAGCTTACCTCCGAACCCGCCTGCTTGATGAGCCTACCTTCAATCATCCTGGAGCTCAAAAAATTGAAAACACACAACATTTCGCGGCCTTCCTATCAGTCACGCACACACACACAGACACGTCTTTGATCTTCTCTGTGATCTAGCTGACTGACTGACCGAGTACTTCAACTTTCCACAATCGGACATGGAACTTCCAAGCTTCCTTGGAAAAATCGCTAAGACTGGTTGAGAATGGTTGAGCTAAGCAATTGATTAATATATATGTATGTAGAGTACTTGGTCAAAAACACTTCCTCCAAGCTGTTCGGCTGACGTAGTGCTGTAGCTGGTCATCCAGTTGTGTCGAATTGTATCTTCCAAGTTGAGCTATCCATTGAGCTGCAGTTCTCTCAGCCCAAAATCACAAAGTGACTGTAGTAGCAGCTAAGCAACCAACCAACAAGCGGGATACCAACTAGGGCAAGGCTGGCTTTCTGATTTCTGCAGTGCCTTGTGATTGGAGGTTTGGTGAACTACAGTGACTTCTTGGCGGATGTGGCGCTTCCGACACGTCTTGATGGCATTTGACGGCTGGGTCGGTCAATGTTTAGGTGGGTTCATGACCATCAAGGGCTGCTTGATCAACCACTTCTGGGGGAGCTCAGGAGCTACCAGTAGTGGCCCAACAGAATGGTAGCTGGTCAGCACCAGATTATCATCTTCAGCAGGAGTTACATCCGATCGCTGCAGCACTGCAACTTGAGCCTTTTGCACTATGGGATGGGAAGTCAGGGCTTAAGCGAAGGGGTTTGAACATGTTTGAACCACCATCTCAACGGTAGATTTGGAGCACTGACACTTATGCAGTTTTGCCGATGTTTCTTCACTCGGAACCCGGCAACCCACCCGGGGATGAAGAACTCCTGTGTAGAACGCATGGTCAACCACCCGCGAGTGGACCTGATATCTTGCACAGACAGCGATATGGTCAAACCCTAGCCGCTATCTAGATCATGTGAATTGATACGCTTTCAATCCATATGCTGAACAACAGTATCCAGATTACCTATCAACACTATCTTGATCTCCTGTCTCGTTCAAATGAGGATACTGCGCGTGAATAGTTCTAACCAGCAGTAACCATAGTCAATAATGGTGATCATGTTGCTTACTAATCACATAATTGATCAATGATGGTCAACCTTAGTTACTCGCCTTCCTTAGTTTGACCAGTTATAACGATGTATAAATACATAGATAAATAAATAGCTAAATAAATAGATTAGTAAATAAACAAATAAATGAATAAATGAATAAATACACAGATATATAGATACATACATACATGAATATATAGATATACAATCTATCTATCTATCTATCTATCTATCTATCTATCTATCTATCTATCTATATATATATATTTTTTTTTATAATCAATCATGCAAGGGCTATGATACATCCATCCAACTGGCGACAGGTTACGATGGAACGGTTGACCAACCTGTCGCTGGCCAGGTGATGTTCCAAAGGAACGCGCAGGAGAGAGCTGGGCCTTGGGGGCCATGCCATCGTGGCCGGGTGAAGCGGTCTGTTGATCTAAGATGGCTACCCCTATGACCATGGTTAGTTGCCAGTTACTATCAGAGCGGAAAGATGATAATTAGATATAATTAGTTATACGTATGAGATGGATTGTTGGAGGTCACACTGCGGAGCAGAGGGTGTCCGCGGTCAGAACATCGTATGGAAGTAGGGAAAATCATGAGGCATCAAAAAGCCCGTCATTTCTAAGCCCTCATTCCATACAAAAAGGCATGTCCTGGCACAGTTTAAGGCCTGAGAAAAGTAGGTGGTAGTCTTCTAATTCGTTCCATCCAAAGAATGTTACGCTCGTGCTGCCTGTTTGACGTCACAACCGCGAGAATCTCTAGGTCCAGGGCGATGTGACCCAAAGCCAGGCCTTAGAAAGGTCACCATGGGGGTTCTGCCGACCGCGCTGCAGGAATCTGCCCTGTGGTATGCTTTCTCTGAACATGACTCCAATGGACGAGGCGAGAGCAGAGCATGCGATAGCTACCATTCTGAATCACCGTCTGGCTCTGCACACAGGATATGTGACACACAGGATATGCGATGCTCCATGCGTTTGCTCCAAGTATGTTGTTGAGCTTTCCTTCAGTTCATTTGCCTCTGTGGGTGGTTACATACACAGTAGCTATGTCCAGTAGAAGTTCACCGTTTGAATCCCGAGACTCTACCCTTCATTAGATGTGCCTCGAACAAACTTGCGTTGATTACGTCGGCGTGTCCAACACCTGTCATGCTTGAATCTACGTTCTATTCCCTATACATGCCAAGTCATAGTCTTTGCTTAGCACGGTTTTATATTCCTGCTCTTGTTGACGGTTTGTTGCTCCATGTCCAATGATTGAATCACAAACCTCGTTGCTAGTATGCCACATTTGCTTGGACAAATCTTGCTGGCTCTCCATCCCGCCAGTCTCGTTTTCAAAATCCGCAAGTTAGTTTGTGTCGTAGTACGAACATATTGACATCTGTGAATTTCTACTGGGCCAAGTTGTCGCACAGTTGGTGAACACAAGTGTGAGTAACTTTGGGTATGCATGGGTAACCAGTTATTGCAGGTACAACGTGTTTTTCTTGGTGAGACGGGGTACAAACCAACCTCTACGGTTTGCTGATAGCCAGTTCTCCCAGACTAGTTATCATTTCTTAATTATCGCTCTATTTTTGTATTGCCAACAATTACACTGATTAATTCATCATCAGAGATTGTTGTATAAGCCGCACACCTCTCATTATATAGGCCCACTCAATCGATATACCATTTGTATGTGCCATGTACCCGTGCTGCTCGGATTGATCGTTGACAGCCTGATCCAAGGTCAATGAACGACCAGCAATGATTCATGATTCATCACAACCATTCACCCCCTACCATTGGGAATATGTTATCAATATCTTGATTGCGATAACATTATCATGATTACTTACTATGACCCATCATATCAACCAGTATTGACCTGTACTATCCTGTACTCTCATCCATTTGTTTCCATTGTCAACTATTATTATCAACCATATAAACCCATATTACTCATTGTCAAATAATCAGTATTTGCTCATTTGTCACCCTCTGCTAAACTAATATATGGAAAATCACCTTTTTCGTTTTAGTTTGCCTATTGATGGGGTTTCTCCGCATCTATGTTGGCTTGATCCAGGGCACTCATTGGTTAACCATTCTCAACCACTTATCAACCACATGAACCTACATGAAAACCAGAATTAACTCACCATTATTACCTACCACATGAACCTCTATGTTGGCTTGACCCAGGGCAACCATTGGTTAACCCTGCCCTCGCTACTGGGGGCCCACCATCCGCGGTAGGTGAAGCAGATCGCAGGAAGCTCCAGCGTGAGCTGGGTGGGCATCCTCAGCTGCAATTTTTTCGGCCATGGATTCGGCCTTGGACCATCCTGATGGTTGAGTGGTTAAGAGTGGTGTAGTGGTGTGGTGGTAGTGGTTAATTGTAGTGGTTGATAATAGGTTAATAGTGGTTGATAATGTAGTGGTGTAGTGGTTAATAGTGACTTTAATAGTGATTAGTAGTGGTTAATAGTGGTTGATAACGGGTTTTATTGTGTTTAGTGGTAGTGTTGATAATGGTACGATGAATCATGATCAATCGGGTTTAGTCTTGGGTACTAGCGGCAAATCATGATCGTGATGGTTATGTCAATTATAGGTCTGTCACAGTTAAATGGCTGGGAAATTAGTTTCAATAAGCTATTATCAACCATCAATAGCATCCTTGAGACAGGATCAACAGTCATTTGAGGTTCACGAAGCAGTCATCAACTGCTTGTCCGTTACATGTGTACTTATATACCTCGCCACATTTATTGCAGGGGCCCACAGCAGGTTGATTTTGGGCCCCCCCATGGGGGTACTCCAAAATCCAGTGGGGTGCCCAGTTTTCAGTTTCAGTCATCGCACATTCATAGGGCACAAAATCATGTGGACTACGTAGTTCGGGAGCACATGCTAGGATGTCCTGCAATGGTGTACTGAAGCTTTCTGTAGTATGGTCATCAAATGGTTTAGCATACTCCGTAACATCCCGTAACGAGCAAACTCAAGGATGCAGCTGGGCATTCTTGGCGTCAGGCCACCAATTTGATGGGTCAACTTCTGATGGAGCTATTGCCGGTTCTACTTTGATCGTCATGACTAGGTTGTAGCTCAAACATCGAGGTTTGACCGATGCAATCAGTGAACCAACATGGTTGCCGAAATGAATAGCCCTGTGAACTCACCATTTTGGGATGGTGGTACCCCCATGGCTATGGATGATGTGCATGAGTTTATGAAGCAGGAGAAAAAAAGCTGACACATTACCCAAGAGCACGTTTCTATACGCCGTTGGGGTCTTGTCATTTTGGTTCTTTATCTTATGCCACATTAATTGGTTGCAATACTTAGATTGTCACCTGTTTATATTAGATGTGGCCAAAGTGCTAAGCCGCCTATTCCCAGAGAGTAAGCTTTTTTTTTGTTCGAATAGTATCGATGGGGTCCACCAGTCCACCAGTGGTAGCAATAGCATCTTCCAGCACCAAGTTGGGGATCCCGCGCGAAAAGGTGATGCGAAATCGCTGATGAACAAGCACCTTGTCACATTGAAGGGGGACGTTTCGCAGTTCGGAGCCGCGAATGTGGTGATAGCCATTGATAGCGAAGGGGCGATTGAGCACGAATTGTTGCCTCGTTTGACCCAGAAATTGTGCGATGGCCCTGGCCGAAGTTGAGAGCCAGGTGGATGGACTGAAGCTGGACAGACTTTGTTGGGGGAGGAACGGTATGGGAAGCTCATGGTGCTGAACCCTTTGGAAACCCACATGTCCAGGTGGTATTGAAACCAGGGCTTCTCAACTTCCAGGGGGTCTTACTATGCAGAGGGTATTTGTGCTGCTGATGATCGTTTTTGCAGCAGCCATTAACGGCCGTTGGTTGGGAGGGAGCTAAGGAACCAGGGTTACCCATACCCAATTGAACAAAGAGCTACGCAGCTACGAACTCGATTGGATAAAAGTGGATGGGTAGTCAGTAAGTTTGGCTTCTCTGATTTCTGTTGGTAATCAGACCTGGATTCGTTCAGCCTTGTTGGCTCCTGAACTGAACCATCCTGCACCCTCTCACTGCAATGTTCATCTCGGCCCTGCAGTTGGTCGCTTCGATACAGGCAATGACATTTGGTGGGTGCCTGGTGCCCCTGGCTGTTCACAGAACCGAACTAGGCACATTTGTTGGGATGGGACCCATTCTTTGGGATGGTAGCTTGACCACCAATGGTCAGTGATGCAACTAGCTTCGCACCAGCATGCGCTCAGGTGTGTGACGGTGAATTTTCCTGGCATCTCCATTGACTCCCTCAAGCAGAGCCTCGAAGAGGCATCGCGGTCGCGATTTCGCTGCAATGATCAGCTAATATCAGCTGGTAGCTGTGAGATCAGCGGGTGAACGGTGATATTTTTTGTAAATTCATGGCTTAAACAACCAGGGTGGTGAAGTATGGTGAAGTAATGGATGTTGTTCAGCGCTTCACACACTCCAGCTGCTTGCCACGATCAGCAGGTAAATGGGTCGCAGAAAGCCCCGGCCAAGCAGTTCAATAGCTGGTCCACCGAGAGTCGATATCATCGCATTGTGAACCACCATCAACAGGACAATTCACCATCAACCTCACCATGATAGACCAGTACTGGCCAAGTATGAAGCATTCTACACATGGCTTTTAGGCATTCTTACTGTAGCCACTCTTAACCATCGTTGACCCATTCTTAGCCACCGACACAACTCAGGGGTGCCCGGTGCCAGGTCTCTTCCCGGGTCAAGTTTGAGGACCGGGGCACTGCTGGTGGGTTGGTTTCCCCATGGGTTGGCCCGTGGGTGAGTTGCGGCTCCATGGGGATGACGACCCACGTGACAGGTGACTCCTCGAGTGACTTGGAAATGCCATGGTTGAGGGTGGAAACACTGTGAAACTGATTCTTTGTTCATGTTGGGACTGCACATGCTTGTGGTTTGGACAGCGGACCATGGAAAGCACTGATCCACAGAAACTTAGGCCATGGTCTACCAGTAGTAGCTGGTGATTGGCGCCTAGCCCGTTCCCTAAATTTTCCTCTGAGTCTGTGCGGGTGTTGAATCCTGAACAAACCAAATCATCAATCATTGCATCCCTTTGCTGGGCTACAGGATGGAACAGGTATATTTTCTGCCTGAGATTGAACCGGGGTTAGCAGTGGCAGTGGTGGCCATGTTTTCATCGACCATTTGGCCAGACAAGGCTACCCACCTCAACTTCCTATAGAATTCACCCTGCCTTTGCAGTTGATATCATTGAGAGATGTTGGAGTCTTTCCTGGTGGAAATGTTGAGCTCTCATTTTCCACGTCCAGGATGTGAACATGACATCAACGGCAACAACTGTGTAAACATTTTGTAAGCATTGTGAAATGCAACAGTTTGGAAGTTATTAAAGGGCACTTGGTTTTTCAGTGTGCAACTTCTGTACCCAACTTGTTGCGCATCGCGAAGTGCATTGGTCCAGTTGGCCCCTCCATGGGTTTCGCCGCCAGGATTTCTTTGACTTGTTGCGTTCAGCGCCCTATGAGGCGCCGCTTGCCACCACCGTGGGGCCACCCCGGCAGACCTGACTCAAAGGCTGACCCACTTTCTGGGAAGAAAACCAAGTGCCGCGCTGTTGAGGTCCTTTCAGGATGCTGTGATCTCTGTTTGTTTTCTTGGGCATATACCGTATTAAGAAGGCACACCTCTTGCCTTGAATCACGGCGGTCTTCGGATGTCTTGGCGTCCTTGCATGGGTTGCAGATCTCCAATGGTGTCAATGCTCGCTCTTGGGGGAGTGGTTGATGATCACAGCTATTCGCATCTCAGGTGTTGCTTGACCTTCCATCGCCAGGTTCCAACTCCATGTTAAGCAACAAGGTGAATGAAACATCCACCACTTCATCCATGAACAAAATTACAACCCAAAATGCCCACTTAGCTATTTTATCAGATATAGTTACACAAACACATCATCACAGATCTATATAACAATGCAACATCATTTGTCATCATATCATGTCATGGCTTCGAAGTCCAACGCAGCAGCGCAGGGCAAGACCATCAAAGAAAAGCAGCGTTTCTCACAGCAATTTTGAGGCTGTGGTGCCGCCGAACTTCTTTGAGTCCCAGTCTGGGCCGATCAGCGAAGCAGCCAGGCAAACATGTGCAAGATCTCCAGGAACCCAAGGAACCCGCTATGATTGCTGGTTGAGACAATGGGTTCTAACATCAACCCAGTGAATGGGCTGAACACCAGGCCTTTTCGCCACTTTGACAAAGCTATGGAGCTATAACCTATCGAAAAGCCATCTTTGATCCTGGCTGATTCTGGAAATTCCAAACGCAAACACTCAACCAATCTCAACCAGTAGAACTTGCTGCACTTCATTCATTCAGTTGGTTGGAAAAATGTTTGCCTTGATGTAGCTGATCGGTCCAGACAGTTTTTTTTGGACTCGTGGTCTTTTCCCGCCCAAAAGCATTTGCAGATGATGTTTGGCCATTGGTAAGCGATTAGAACCCTCGAACGGTAGTCCAAAGATCTCACATCATCACAATGACAGAATAGTCCAAAGATCTCACATAAGATACAATCATAATAACAATAACATGATAATTGATTGGCCAGACATATGTTTTTCACACGTCGCCTGTTCAAGAGTCGTTTCCCTCAACACTCCACCACTCAAACGAAGCGTCTTACAACGGCGACGTGTGACAGCGTTCATGGTGTGACCGTTCCACCAAACACTCCAGCTCAAAGTGTTTGTGGGGCGTAGATGATCTGCAGACAACTGGGGTCCTTGCGATCTCAGGCAATTACTGAATTATTCACAAATCACTGGAGCTTGGATGATGTCTCCAAATTTGACCAAGATCGTTCCATAGAAAGTGTCCCAGAAAGCCTTGGCTTTGCATGGAATCGGCAATTATTTAATACCATATTTGCTGAGCCAAGTTGAGATATTTGTTTTTGGAGCCAATAGAAATGCTGCAGCCAGTAGCAATGAGCTGGGACTGCTTATGACTGCTTCTTTGGAGACCTGGCCTCCGCTCCTCGTCTCACAGACCGCGTCTTAGTCACATCGATGCTCGTCGAACGAGAAAAGCGGTGGTGCTGATGTGTGGACATGACTTTGCTTAGCGGTAACCGTGAGCATTCATCTATTCTATTCATTTATTTTATTCATTTACTTATGGATAGTTTCATACACAAATGGTTGAGGCCGGCCCTTGCTGATACTGCTGTAGGTGTCAACCCACACCTGACTGGTGACCGTAGTTTGCAAGGTGACGTACCTCACTCTTTGCGCTCTTCAGACTCTTGAAACAGTCCGTGTGGGCATCGGACTTCCATTGGATTTTCTGTCAACATCAATTTCCCCACAATTCCCAAAGGTAGGGCAGGGGGGGCACTGGCGACTGAGGCTCCCCCTTTTATCGATACAAGTAGCCCATGATAGCCCCGACTCATGCCCATCCAAAGTCCATGTGAAGGTGGATTGCATCAGTGTCCTTGGACTTCTGTCAAAGCCGTTAGAATGTCACAACAAACACTTTCCCGCAACAGATTTCAATGTTCAACGGGATGATCCATATCAGAATGGTTAGTCTCCCCATCAATGACTTGGGATGGTTGCTGGTATGTCCTCTTCTATGGGGGACAACAGCTCTGAATCTGAGAGATGCTGTGATGTTGGAGTGCTCTCTGGGATTGGTGTGTAGGTTGTGTAGGGTGTCGGGCCTGGACATTGGTTGAGCTTAGCTGTCATACAACGGCTGTTTCTATTCATGCCGAAGGCGCATCATCCGCAGACCGCATGTTGCAGACAAAACGACGTCTCGCGCATACCGAAGAAAACCAAAGGCAGCATTGGTTCCATGTGTGCCTTGCAGAATTGCAGTGGACAAACAACATACGCCTGCCCGACTCCAGCAGTTTGCGCAAACCGATTGCAGGAACCAGATTTCCCCATCGTTTGCCACGATTCATTTTTTTTGGATCCTGTTTGCCCAAGGGCTTGTCTTGACACAGGGCCACAGGGCTGTGAATTCGGGGCTGCGCTGGGCTGTGCAACGCAGGCATCGGCATCATCCCCTTGAATCACAGCTGGAGGCCTCGCACGACACAGCAGTCGTCTTCGTTCCCCACCTGCCAGGTGAGGGTTGTTAGATTTTTACAGTTGCCGCTCCTCCTCTCCTCTCCTCTCCTCTCCTCTCCTCTCCTCTCCGTCTCCTCCTCGCCGGACCTCAACCACGACCACCCACGCCCAGTGTTCCCTGCCGGACCTCAACCACGATCATCCATGCCCAGTGTTCCCTGCCGGACCTCAACCGCCCAGTGTTCCCTGCGCCCACCGGACCTCAACCGCCCAGAGTTCCCTGCCGGACCTCAACCACAATCATCCACGCCCAGTGTTCCCTGCCGGACCTCAACTCCCCTGCCAAAAGCTATGCCAGATAGACTGTCAGAAGCTATGCCAGATAGACTGTCAGAAGCTATGCCAGATAGACTGTCAGAAGCTATGCCAGATAGACTGTCAGAAGCTATGCCAGATAGACTGTCAGAAGCTATGCCAGATAGACTGTCAGAAGCTATGCCAGATAGACTGTCAGAAGCTATGCCAGATAGACTGTCAGAAGCTATGCCAGATAGACTGTCAGAAGCTATGCCAGATAGACTGTCAGAAGCTATGCCAGATAGACTGTCAGAAGCTATGCCAGATACAGTGCCAAAAGCTATGCCAAATAGAATGCCAAAAGCTATGCCAGTTAGAATGTCAGAAGCTATGCCAGATTGAATGCCAAAAGCTATGCCAGATACAATGCTAAAAGCTATGCCAGATAGAATGTCAGAAGCTATGCCAGATAGAATGCCAAAAGCTATGCCAGATAGAATGCCAAAGGCTATGCCAGATAGAATGCCAAAAGCTCTGCCAGATAGAATGCCAAAAACTATGCCAGATACAATGCCAAAAGCTATGCCAAATAGAATGTCAGAAGTTTTGCTAGATACAATGCCAAAAGCTATGCCGGATACAACTCCAAAAGCTATGCCAAATAGAATGCCAAAGGCTATGCCGGATAGAATGCCAAAAGCTATGCCAGATATGATGCCAAAAACTATGCCAGATAGAATGCCAGAAGCTATGCCAGAAAGAATGTCAAAAGCTATGCCAGATAGACCTGTGTCAGATTTGCATGTGATGGTGGGGATCACACGAAGTAATGTTATTTTTTTTGACAGGGTCAATGCAGAATGCGGATCAAATCGTCGTTTCCGAAAGGGATGTATATGGATGTGTGCAGGCGATGCAAGATCCCTTGCAAGATCCCTTTTGGATCGTTTTGGAAAGCCATCATCGGATTGAGATGATTGAACGGTCGATGGAAGAACTCGCAGACATCGGCAAAAAGCACACACACATACACAAGCAACACCGAAATTATGAACATATTATACACATTTGCAAACTCACAATGCCAAGATTGATGCACCACCAAATTAAGCAACAGGTAGTTGAACGCTGACGAACTGGCCCCAGTTGCTGGTGTTGCTTCTTGTTGTTTGTACCTTTTTTTTTTGGGAATGAATGCTCTGGGTGTTTTTCTTGGTTTCCCTTGTTTCTTCGGTTTCTGACAATGGCGTATTATTTCCCTGCTTGAAATGGCTTGCAGATTTATCGAGAACAAACTGGAAGGTTCAAGGGTGGTGGCGCCCTGGCACCAGGAGGCACAGCTGACGTGCAAGAAATCAAGGGTTGCCTCTGAAAACCAGTGAGTTCATCATCATTTTCCTATCTTCGGGAAAGTGTTGATTCAAAAATAATCATTCAAACATCTTTTTCTGAAAGTGTTCAAAAATCTTTTGTCCTACGAAGACGAGGCCCGCGGCTACCACGATAACCTTGAGCAAAACATGTGACACATTGCCAAACGAAGAGACAAAGGTGAAGCGTTCCAAACAACATAGATCTGTGACACACAAACATAAAAAGGCAAAAACGCCACTGCAACGTGCAGTTTTATGAAACTTTACATGTTTTACCGGTGGTTGTCAACACGTCAACTTTGTTTTGCACCCGTTCGAGTTCGAAGCCACGATCCGAAAAGGACATGGGCCAAAGCATTCACAGCTAACGGTCAACGTGCAAATTCCGAACATTTGAGCTAGAGAAGGCCACTCAAGGGACATTTGCCGCGTGAACTCAATTTTCATTGAGGGAAATAATCTCTGGCAAATTGATCCAAACTATCATCCCATCTCTGCAGGGACGTTGTGTTCTTGTGATTGTTGGTTCAGGAGAAGTTGCAACGCCGCTCATTTTTCAGGCGCCGCATCAAAACCACCTGCGGCCTTTCCTTTTGATGTCTAATTTTTGTTGCAAGTTGCAAGTGAAATTGTTTCTTGGATAACTGTTTTGTCCAATTTCCCACGTTCAGAGAAGACAATTCCACCATTTTTTCTTTCGTACTGCATGCTATTTTTCCACTACTCAAACTCTCCGAACGCCGCCACTTTCCGTTCCCATTCGAGTTGACGACGACGGTCAAACACAAGCAAACCACACTGGTACCAGTGCATTTAGCCACGATTCCGGGTGAACAATATTCTACCGCAAATTTCGATGTTGGATCATCTCCATCTGACTGTAGCCTGGCCCCGCCGATGACTTGGTTTTGATTGAAATTCATTTGCAGATGTTGTTGTGGAACCACGAAGTGACACGTGATCCAATGCGAGCGGCGAAACAAAGTGTTTTTGAAATGCAAAGTACCACTGCATAAACTCAATGGACAAATTTGGCTGACATAATCCAATCTGACATTCATGCAAAAGATCGACAACATTGTTATTTGTCAACTCTATCTCTCCCGTCCTCAAACTTCATCCGTGCCACAATTCTGCGCAACATGCACCGTCTCAGCGCATCCAATTTCAATTTTGTCATGGAGGTCGCAACCAAACCATGGAGAATCTCCCCCTTCTCTCGTGTGGACGTTGTAGCTGGGACTTCCCGCTGGACCGCTTTCTTTTCCGCCGTTACACTGCGGTTGTTTGCGGGCACGCTCCCCAAGCTACCCGCCTTGGCTTCCACATGTGGATGGTCCGCCCTCCTGCTCCGTGACATTTTTCTTTTGCACGCCGCCTCTTTTAAAAGGACTCTCCCGCCAAAGCGAATCTGGACAGTGGCCACTATCAGAACTGTCAGTAGCTGCAACCCTCGATGGAAAACTCGGAAAAAAATGCAAGGAAAAAATAATCATTGATAATATTCGATATTTATGATTTTTTCCATGACAACCCACGATCGAATGTTTGCGTTTGCATGTTTGCGTTTGAGCCTTCCGGGAAGACAAAACAGGTTTAAAAATTTCTTTGTCAGCTTTTCTGTTGCCCGTGCCGCTAGCCTCATTTCGCGTTTGCGCGGTTGCAGTCCCACCATTATGTTTGTGCAATGCGTTGGTGGAACACTCTGTCGCATTTTTCCTTCGCCAAGAAAAATCTGCAGGCACTAACTATACTGTAGGCCCTGGCATGCGTGGTTTTTCCTCCTCGCAGGTGGCGTTCGATCAAGGTGAAATTTTTCAGATCTTATCGCAGTTGCGCTCTCTTCCTCCTCCGTCCCCTCCAAGCCCGGTCCTGTGATCACCGTTTGGCATTACAGCAATCTTCCCGCCTCGTAACTGAATGCCGCGAAATCCAATCGCGGAATGGTTCCTCGTTTGAAAAGATACTTTGGACATTTTGGGAACCCGTCTAATCCCAAGCAAAACATCGCCGAAACAATCACACAAGTCCATGGTTACTTCTTTCCAAACTAGTTCTTGACAACAGCCGTAAGGATTTCATGACGACGGCGGTCAATGATCAGCGAGTCACCGAGTTCTTGAAAAGTTTCGATGCTACTGTATTACATCAGTGGCAATGCTTGCGGCTGGTCGGCGGAAAATCCACAAATCCGAACTTTTGAAATTAGAGTCGAGTCGAGTCCCTGCATGCCCGGAGGCAGCCCATTTGGGCGCAGGTGAGAAAGTGAAACCAAAAGAATTCAAAATATCAAAACGCAGATAATCGCAGCAGGTCCAAAGCATCAATCTCGCACACCGCAAAAAGTCACAAAATCATTGATATGTCTCATCCACATTGCATTGTCAGCAGCCAAGGTCTCCCAATCTTCAAGCCCCTTGTAACGACAATACGCAATAGTTTTGGTCAACCAGTTGTGTCGTGGATTACCTGGACCACGTCGCCCTGGCGGGTACCAACAAAGTACACGTCGAATCCATCTGTCCACCGGCAGTTTTGCAACATAAAGGCCTAACTTCCAATACTGGACAATACATTTCCGCGACCAAGACTCCACGCCATGTTGCAATCTGATGCGTTCAACTTTTTCGTTCCAAACGTGTAAAACTTCATGCCACGGACGTGTCCAATCCACATGGGCCGGGGGATGAATCATTCTGCGAAGCAACTTTCGGAAAGCGCAATCCAAAGTATGCAAGTCAAGTGCGTGTATGTGCGTGTATTGTACGATGACCAGCCCCGAACAAAGCGACTGGAGACACCACTGCGTCAAAATAACGCAAGCGATCCTTGATCCGAACTGCTTGATCACACAGAATATGTTTGTTGGCAAAAAAGGCCCTGCTGGCAGCTTGCACGTGGAACTTTGACAACGACCCACGCTCAAAATACAACCCAGCCATTTGTGTCCATAGTCGCCTTGTTTCACTCGGTTAATTTGCCCAGTGCCAATGATCAGACTCGACGGAGGCTGTGCTTCGTTAGTCATAACAACGGTTTTGTTCGCATTTAGAATCAAGCCTGCTGTGACCAAGTCTTCCATGAGTGCGTTGAGCAAAAACAGTGCTTCACGAGAACTGCGGGCAAAGAGGGGGATATCATCGGCAAATCTTAGATCCAATAGTTTCGGCATACCATCGTGCAAATCAATGCCGCAATCCAAATTTGCAATCCGCTGTCGCCATTTCCGCATCCCCCATTGTAGAACACTCGCAAAAAGTTTAGGACTCAACACACAGCCCTGACGCACCCCAGCATTGATAGGGAAATGGTGACTGTAGTCCCGAGAGCTGGAAACACATCCCTCTTGGTTGGAATACAGGCATTGTAGTAACCAAACCATGTGTTCCGAAATGTCATGTGCATACAGGGATTTCCACAATGCTGTCCAGTCAACTCGGTCAAACGCTTTGGACAAGTCCAAACTCACCACCCAAACGGGTGTATTAATTTCCAACATCTTATCAATGACAGCGTTTGTTGTGACCAGGTGCTCTTCGATCCTGTAATGTGAGCGAAAGCCGTGTTGTTCCTTTTGAAACTAGATATTGAATATTTCAAGATGCTCCAGCACATTGTTGGTCTTCCCAGACATGTTGCTTGGACATTGCCATGGCATGAAATCTCTCATCCATGGAGCGCGCGAGTGCGAAAACAATTGCACAAGTTGGTCGAGCAAATGTTTGTTGGAATATGGGAAATTTGCGAACTACATTGCCACTTTGGGTTCGGAATGTTGGCTGTGACGGGTCGCGTCTGCGAAATTTTTTGAACTCTGTTCGCGGGAGAATTGGCCGTGCATTCAATGTGTGGGATACACAAATGGTGAAAATATGTCGTTGGAAGCAGCTGGGAAATTGATTGGAAGCAGTTGCAACTTTCGATGCCACAGTTCAATGACTTGATTGCTCTCTCTCGTTGATGATGAGGGGCCTTCCCTACGCTTTAGGGTGGACAAAAGAAGGTTTTGCATCCTTGGGCCCTAAATGGGCAGCTTTGCGGCGGACAGCTGCAAAACAATGTATAGGCTTTTGAATTATAAGTCCGCATTTGCTCCCCGGCGTCTGACAATTGGCGTTGCAGGGCGCTGTTTGTAATCCACAAGTCGCGCTGCACTCACCCCCCAGGTTGAGGTTTGCATTTTGTATAGCTGAGTTGTTCGATGAATTTGCATGCCTGTACTTTGGCAAATTTCATTTTGTAGGGTTGTTTTTTTGATTTCGCGTGGGCATGTTCAGAATGTATGAGCGGTTTGCACTAAGGACATCTAAGGACCAAATTAAGGCATTTCGTGTTCCCGGACGAGACAAAGGTCGTGACAGCTGGCGGTGGGGGCGGCAATGGCTTCAGATGTTGGTGGTCTTTAGGGTTGGTAATACAATATCGGAAACGCATAGTGTTTTTGCTTTGTCTCGCCTACAACATGTTGCATGAACCTTCGTTCCCCAAGCAGCTAAAATCAGCTAGCGTCCATGCCATTCATTTTGGTGAGCCATCCGGACCAAAAATTTTTGCAAAAGTGTCACTTTTTTTGACTTTTGGCCCGCATGTCCGAAGGCAGCCCTTTTAGGGCGCAGGCACCTGCACTTGGACAAAATCACTTCACATGTTCATGAACTGTACAAACTCAGGAAAGTAATGCGACCAAACGCCTCCATCCGAAGCCACGGCCATCCAATCACCCAGGCCTTTCCATCGTGAAAAATTTTGCAGTTGAGAGTCCCAAATGTAGAAAGCACGTCCTGACCGCCTCTTTTTGGGCATCCAGTTCAAAATACGTGACGTCCAACGCCGTGGATCAAGCCGAGCCACGTAGCCAGCAAAATTCCAATGTTGGGATATATGTTTTTCTGACCAAAATTTGTACCCGTGGAGAGCCATTTGTTGCACCACACGCGCATTCCA
>VSDK01012836.1:426003-438691 GCA_009767595.1 Symbiodinium kawagutii | reverse complement strand
ATCAAGGTCAGCATTTCGAACAGAAATTCATCCGGAGCCGCTTGCAAAAGTTCAGCCACCAACCCAGCCTCGTCCGCAGCTTTGTTCGATTTCATCCGACTGATTGCTGTGTGCAATTCCGCAATGGTCCAGTCCAATTCGGTAAAGCGTTGAGGAATTGTAGGAGTGCTGGGGTGGTCAGCAAAGATTTTTTCCAACATATCGGCAAAGTCATCTGCAGAAGGGCCATCAGGAACTACGCGTCGGTTTGTTTCCTTAATTTTCCGCAAAGTTCTCCAATGACCAGGGTTGTGCAACAAGGCATTCAATTTTCTGCTTTTCCATTCCCTTTTCTCACGCCTTTGAAGCCGCCAAATTTCAAAAGTCAGCCGTTTTCGTCGCCCACGATCCTCTGAGTTGCGCCTTTGGCTTCTCAAGGCAGTCAATTCCTTTGACGGCACAAATTTGCAGAAAGATGCCTTGCATGTTCCCGACGTCCTTCCTGCTGCAAGCAAATGTTTCTCCAAAATGTCACACGTGGTAGGCGGGTCGTTCAAAATTGAATTTCGCAGCACCTGGTGATACGCAGTTGGTTCACCAGCGTGGTCAAGCATTGGTTTCCAGTGTTTCAATCCACGCCTCCGGTTCTGCGAATGTGTAATGTTCCTGCCAGGCCACCTGAGGATGCAATGAACACAACGGTGATCCAAACCAATGGGCACCACATTGTCATGCCAAACTGCGTCCACCATCGCCGAACCGTTTGCCAATATGAAATCCAGTTGCAAAAGTGTCAAACACATGAATTGCTACATGTTGCTATGTCGCATTCTTGGGCCAAATTCTTTGTATCCGGCAGATGACTGGCAAAACAATTTTTCGTGCACACCAATTCGCAGACTTGGTCGGCTTGCGTTGAGATGGCGCAGTCGGTTGAAAATTTTTTCCCAGCAATACTTTCCAACCTACTCAACGTGGATCGATGGTGCTTCGCAAATGAACGGGATGTCTTTCAGCCAGGCTTTTCAACATGACTTATTGAATTGAGCAAACTTTTTTTTTTCTTCATTTGTTTTCACCTTTTCTTTCTTTCTTTCGCCCATCCGAGTCACCTCGATCCTAAAAGGACATTGGGGGTAACCTACGAGTCAACGCAAAACTGTACAAAACGCGGTTCCAACATAGGCCACTCTGGCCTTTCACAGGCTGCGTGATTGTTGTGAAAATTTTGCCAAATTTTCGTCCCACCGTTTAGGTGGACGGCCTTGCCGTCGATGAGGTTCAGTTGAATAATTTGTGCGCCACCTCTTGTTTGGATCCAATATTGTTGTGGAAGCAGGCCATTTTGCAAGCGCAGACCCCATCTTCATCGACAGCCTGAATTGTTTCCTGTAAATTTGCAAAGGCCATTGGTTCACATTGTGTATTCGCATTGCGTGTTCCAGTTTTGCGTTCATGCGTCTCATGGTTTCTGCCCAGTTTTCCTCTGACACCCTAACCCATCCAATAAATGTTCGAAGCATCCTGCGTTGCAACCTGTCCACCGACTGTAGCTGCACTTTCGTCAATGGCAACGTTGACAGCCCAAAAAGGATGGTGGGAGAAATGACCGCATCAAACAATTTCAACTTCAGTTTTCAACGCGACATGTCTATTCAACAAAACGTGTCGGTATTCATGAAAATTCATCCAAGCAAGCTGAATTCGATGTTCCAATTCCATCTGGCCTCTGGACGCCAGATTTGCTGGGAGTTTGCGACCAAGATATTTGTGCGTCTCGTCTCCCCAAAGAATTTCCAACCAGGATTCGCAGCAATCCATATAGCAAGGACAATGTTGAGGACATGTCGTAAATATCTTTGTTTTCGATGTATTCAACTCCAAACCAATCGCAGCCATTTCCACAATCAAAAGTTCCAGCATGCAGAGTAATTCGCGCCAAAATTTTGCAAACAACAGTAGATCGTCTGCAAATCGAATATTGGTAAGGCGTTCCGTGTGTCCAACATCAAATCCATGTAAATTCAATTTTTGTTTCCAATTTCGCAACGCCGACTCCAATCCAACATTGAAAAGCATGGGGCTGAGGACATCACCTTGTTTGACACCACGGGTAATGTTGAAAGTTTTGTCGCGTCCACGAATTTGTCCAGCCTGCTTGCCGTACAGCCCGTGCAGCAAGTTCACATACATGTCTGGAACCCCCTGTGCTCTCAATGCATCAAACAGTGCCTTGTGTTCAATTCTATCAAAAGCCTTCTTCAAATCCAGGCTCACTAACCAAAGCGGGGTTCCCCATTCCAAAGATTTACCACACATGTTCTCAAGGACAATCATGGCATCGTCAACTCCAGAACCTGATCGAAAACCAGTTTGATCTGCAGACTGGTGCTCGTCCAAAAGCGAATGCAAACGAAGTCGCAACAACCCGTGTCCTCATAGAACCGTAGCAGGAGTGACTCACTTCGACTCGAACGGGCGCAAAGCAAAGCAAAAAACAAAACACATGGTTTGTTTTGTTCGGTTCCAGCGTTCTACGCTCGCAGGACCGAGAGGTGGCTGCGGTTTTTTGTGTCGAAATGCAATTTTCTTTGCGTTTTTTTCTCAAAGACCACCTGAGAAAATGGTGTGGGGCACTCTTGTAGTGTTTTTGTTGGGGCATTGTTGCGCCGTTACCCTGTTGGACAGGCACGGTGAAAAATTCTTTTGAAAACATTGTTGGGAAGACCCAACACTTTGGAATTGACATGATTGTCAGTGGCACTTTTCAAGTGATAATCTCGGAACGCGCTCTTGGAGTGGCGCGTCGCCGCTACAAACTGATCATGAGAACCCAGCAAAACAATTTGGGAATTTAGGCCTGGAATTTTTAGTGTGCCTAGGTTCGGTCCGTCCAGATAATGTGCGCCACAACATGATGAGGCCACCTTGCGTCAGTGCAAAATGCATTTCGTACTCAAAAATTCCCCCCCCCCCCCCCGCCGAGGAAAACATGGTGGAGTATGAATGTCAATGATCGGCAATTAGCTGAATTAGTGTTTCAGTTTGTGCAAATTCGTGTCATTTAGTGACAATTTGTCGGAATTAGTGCCAAGCAGTGCCAAATAAGAACACAGCACGACCAAGACGCAAAGCATGACGGCCACAGCAAGACCCTCCAGGACACCAGAGTTAAACATAAATGAGGTGCCCCCATGTGTTTGCAAACAAGGAGTTGTGGCGATGGGTTGACTTTGACTTTTGAATTTGCGCTTGCACGTCGAAGACAGCCCTTTCAGGGCGCCGGCCGGTGAAACAAAAACAAACTAACAACATCATTGTCCAAACGTGGAGAACCCTGCAAAAACCGCTCGGCAACGTCGGCAATCCTGCAACATCAGCCGCCACCGTCATCCACTCATGATCACTCATGAATCCCCTTGTGCCGGCGCAAATTTTGGAGATTTGTTTCCCGTGTATGGAATGGCCGACCAACAGGAACATCGGGCAGCGGAGACCAACCAAGGACTCGTCGCACCCGTCGAAACAGTGGCAAACGAGCTACAAATGAGGCAACTGCCAAATGTGTCGCGAACAAATTTTTAGCAAGAGGACATGCCGGATGGTTGCCGTTCCATGCGGGTAAAATCACATGCCATGGAAAATTCAATCCATACCGGACGGCGATCCAACAACAGAGAGCAACAATTTTCGAAACTGTATATCCACTTTCTGCAAATCAGCCCTGTGACTAGCATTAGCAAGTGCTTGCAGCCACAGACAAGGAGTGGTCAAAATATTTATTTTGTCATTTTTTTGTCATTTTTTTTTTGTCATTTTTTTGTCATTATTTTTGTCGTTGCAGATTTGTGTTGTCATTTTTTTTTTGTCATTTTTTTGTCATTATTTTTGTCGTTGCAGATTTGGGTTGTCATTTGTGTTGTCATTTTTTGTCATTATTTTGTTACTTATTTTTTGTCATTGTTTTTGTCGTTGCAGGTTTGGGTTGTCATTTGTGTTGTCATTTTTTTTGTCATTTGTGCTGTCGTGTTTTTCTCATGTTTTGGTTGTTTCAGATTTGGGCTCTGATTTTTATGGCTGCCAGGCTGCCATTTGTGTCATGTGTTTGGTCAGGTCAAAATGGCAAAAAAATGACAAGTAAAATGACAACCAAGATCCAGGACAACCAAGATCCAGGACAACAAAAAATGACAACCAAACAACAAGACTGAATGATAAATAAATGACAAATAAATGACAAATAAAATATTTTGGGATTTCCAGGCTGCGGCTGCCTGGGGTCCTTCTAGGGCTAGCACAGTGTGATGCCGCGAAACAAGCAATTGGAGTCACAGTGGCATTGAAATAGTTCAACCTCTTACCAGTTGAAATGTTTTTGATCACACAAAAGTCCGATTTGGACTTCAAAACTTGAAGCGTTTTGCAGATACAGAAACTTGGGTCATTGGTCCTCAGCAGCGAGGGACGCTTCAATGTGGATGTCCTTGATCGAGGACTTTGTCGGATTCTGTGTAATTGTTTGTCGATTTCATTTTGTTTCACGGCATCCTGCGCCCCAAATGGGGGCCGCTTACAGGCACGCAGGCTCAGATTCAGACTTGGACTCAGACTCACACAAAGGTCACGGTGAACACAATAAACCCCCCTGGCAGCTTGCAAGTGGAAATTGTGTCGATACCCGACTCTTTACAACCTCATGGAGACAGCAAACAACCCAACCATCTGTGGCAGGAAGACGTCCCCAACACCTGCATGTCGTCACCAGCAGCAGTGAACAAAGATTTTGGCGAAGCAGCACGCCTGCGAGATTCAACCAGTGCATCAAGCAATTGTAGCGCGTTCGACGCAGAGTACCCGGAAATCATCGATCATCAAGATGTCATTTGCAAACCGTAAATCCAACAACGGGGGCCATCCATCTCCCAAATCGATACCTAAATGTTGAGTCACTTGCCTCCATTCTCGCATGGCATCCTCAAGCACGGCAGAGAACAAGCGAGGACTCAAAACACATCCTTGTCTCACGCTTGCACCAATGTCAAAAAGATCACTTTCATCAAATCCTGCTACCACCTGTCTTTGCTGTTGGGCGTACAGCTTCTGGAGGCACCACACCAGATGTGGCGAAACACCTTGGCAACGAAGACTTCCCCAAAGAACCTGCCAATTTACACGGCCAAAGGTTTTTGCAAGATCGACGCTGACAATCGAGAGTGGAGTGTCAGCCTGCAAAATTTTGTTCGAAACCAAATTTGCGGTTATTATATAAGTAGATGTTCTTCAATGCATCGGCCTGCCCGAAAACCGTGTTGTTCTTCTGGCTGATGTGACTCAAGTGTGCCTTCGGTTCGGTGTAGGATCATGCACGCAAACGTTTTGTAAAAGAACCGGATATTTGCAACTGGTCAGAGGTCATTCACCTGGATTGCAACAATTTTTTTTGGCCAGCATTGTAAATATTGTTTGGTGCCATGCGAGAGGAAGAACACAAGTACACAAAGCGTGATTGAATAAGTCCAGCAATGTCCAGCAAAAGGAGCAAAAATTCATCCGGTGCATGATGGAAGAGTTCGGCTACCAATCCGCATTCATCAGCTGCTTTATTTGGTTTCAATTTGCCGATTGCCAACTTCACACGTGGGGGTTCCGCCAAGACTACATTGCGAAACCAAAAATTTTCACAATTGAATTGGAACCAATGTACAGATCCAACCCGAACATAAATCATGACCCGTGCGTGGAATCATTGTTCCACAAGATGAATTCTGTTCTGTTTCCCTGTTTTTTTTTTCAAGTTTCTTTGCCAGAACCGTGCTGGGGGCGAGGTGTAGGCATCCACATCTTGGATCGATGCTTCCGCAAATGCAAGGCAAACATGAATAGTTAGACTTTACGCGGCATCACAAGCATTTGTTTTTGTTTTTGCGTGCGGGGGTTTGCACATCCCCACTGGAAACACATTTGACTTTACAAACATTCATGACAATTAAATTTTGATGCCCCGAACATTTTTGGAGGATATGGAAAAATGGAGCACAACCTGTATGAAACCATGTAATATTTTAAAACACATCATCCAACACATGTAGAATTTCCGAACTATTCGGAAGAGTTGAGTCATTTGTGAATTGCAAGAGCCAAAGTCCAAGAACCATGTTTTCGAAGATGTTGGTGGTTTCCTGCAAATCTTCCATTTTTGGATGTTTTTGGCAAAACCTATGGGAGGTTTACGGACAACTCCCCGTAGGGAGCAGGCCTTATCCCGAAAATGAAAGTCACAATGACTAGCCGTAAACCCGGATCAGTTCCACTAGAACAACCCAGCCCGGAGCGAAAGTCAAATAATTGCGCGTGAGCCACGTAGCTGCTGACGTTTGCTTGAGTCGTGATACACATTTGTTTCAAATTTTGTTTCCTGCAGTTTTGGCCCCGAGGTTTGAAATTTTTGATAAAGATGTGTTGGAATGTTGTGGGTCAAGTGGAACATTGTAGATTTAATGCACGCTATGGTCTTGGGAACTGGAGAACAATTTTCTTGAAATTTTCTTAGGATGTTTCTCCATCAAAATGATGAATGAAAAAAATTGATGATTTTCCCAATTTTTTGTTCAATGATTTGGTTCGTTCCAAAGCAGTGTTGAACCTGCGTGTTTTTTTTTTAATCCTGAGGGTATGTGAGTAGGGAGGGTCTTCAAACATGATTCGTCGTACATTTTTTTCATGATTTTTGAAGTTGACACTTCCAAAAATTTGAGTAGAAACCGGTGTTGCTTTTACTTTTCAAGGGATGGATTTCTGGACGCCATCCAAATGTCATAATTAAATTGGATGGGTGGGTGCCATCGATTTGGACAAAAGCGGACAATTGTCACATGACATGTTGAGTCGAAGACTACGGCCCCATAGGGACATGGGCAAACCAAGAGTCACAACGACCGACAAAAATTCAGGAAGACTTGCTCTTCGGCAAGCCAACCATGCCGGTTCATGGCTTCAATCAGCCACGGCCCTTGGCCAAATTGATTTAAAACAAATTTACGCAAACAGTCATCCCATGTTGTGTGTGGAGGACCCCTACCACGACATGGTTTGTCTTCAAAATTGAATTGCCAAGCTTGTTGCGGGTCCCATTGTACAATAGTCTGCGGCCAACCGTGGTATGCACCTGCCACACGAGAAGCCAACCGAATTTTTGCCAGATACAATGTCTCGTTCCAAAATCACTTGGGGAATAATAGCTGCGCTTGCAGAAGTCTGGTGTTCATGTGGCGCATGGTGACATTCCATGTTTCTCCTTCAACTCTGACCCACCCAACTATGCGTCTAAGCACTCGTCGCCTCAGTGAATCCAATTTTCAAATTTCGGATTTGGGCAAAACCGTGGTAGCCAAACTAAACCGAATCGTGGGAAACATCACGCTGTCAAAAGAACTTCAGCCTCAAACGCAAAGCGATGTGTTTCTTCAAAAGACTCTGGTTACATTTAAATTTGTGAAATTTGTTCCATGCACACTCTCTCCGGTAAGCCAAATCAGCAATTCTCCTTTCAGCGAAATTGCCATTCAGCATCCTGCCCAAATATTTGTGTGATTCTTGCCGAATAACCAATTCCAAAAAATGGCCTGCTACTTCAATGACTGGTATGTGCTTTATTTTATTAGCCCTTAGAGTTGCAGCAGCATGGGCACACAAGAAAAATGTTGAGCCAAGACGGCTAAGATTTGATTGCGAAGTGCTGTCAAAGATTTTTTTGTAGGTCGTGTTGCTTGTCTTCATGAAGGCAATGATAGGAACAAGCAATTAACAACAAAATGTGATGGAAATTGGTGAAGTGCGTGCAACATAGTAACATGGGTAGGAACCCTAAAACCAAGGTGGCCATGCCATGATTTGAACATAATTCGGGTTGGAAGGTGGTTAAGCATTGAACCAAATGACTTTGGCCGTGATGACTTTACCGGATGGGAATGAGTTGCCTGCTGCTGGTTTGTCCTACTTTTTTTCTGGGACCGGACCGTTCCAGGCAAAGTTTCTGGGTGCAAGGGCGAAGTTGAAGTGCACAGAAGTGCCCCCCCAAATGTTTTTTTAGTCCTTTAGTCCAACTAGCAAACCTGCGGTGGGAGTCTTTGCTTCCAAACCTGGCCTTGCCTTGGTGGACAGCCAGGGAACAACCGACCATGCGCTTGCTGGTCGAGGTCGCTAAAATGCTAGGTGCAATTCCGCAGCCATCCAGGTTGAATAGTACGTATAGTTGGCTGTTTGCCATTTTACGGACTGGGAATAGCAGACGCCGGAGCCTCAATTTGAGACCTCGTTAGCTGGAATTGATCCAAAAACATCCAAAAACGATCAATTGCGGGAGAAAAACAATTGCGGGAGAAAAACCACTTGAAGTCTGGTTGGTTTGGACATGGGGTGGATCATGCTTTTGGGTTGCATGGGATGGTTCAGCTGTAAAGTCTTGACGCAAGAGGCATCATCTCATCAATCAATCATACGGGCTCGATCCATTAATAATGTATGGAGGCTTGGGACGAACAGCTTCAGCCGATTGAAACAACACGGCCAAAAATTCCATCGATTGCATCACATAACATATACATAACATATACAAAACATATACGTAATTATATCAATTGTTATATGTTATCATCTTGAGGTGCATTTATATTATATTATATTATATATATATGTGTGTGTAGATTTGCAGATTGAGATTCAGCATATATCCACATATGAATTATGTATGATTTGCATTGCTCAGTACATTGATGTTTATCACTTATCAGTCATCATCAAATAGAACAGCTGCATGTCAAATATTAGCAAATACGTTTGAGGTATATTGACATCCAGCTCCCATTCAACCAAATCCAACCATACCCACAAATTTTTTGTTTTCCAGCACCAACTCTACCATGGGTCGTTTCTGCGGCCTTTGCTGAGGTCAGGCATCCTGGAATCCAGGAGGGCACTCGCGCAATGGAGGCACTGCGGTAAGGCTGTTGAGTGCAGTTACTCAAAGATCCATGGTGTGCAAGGGAACCTGTTGGTAAGGCTGTTTGTTTGTAGATGTCCATGGTATGGTAACGCTTGATGGACTTAGGAACCCCCCAAACAACAAATCAATGTGCACGAGGGAGAGGTTGATGTATGATTTTTCTGGGGTGTGATTGTGGACCAGATACGGAAACCGTTCTTTTTTCGCAAAGGCCATCTATTACATATACAAGGTCAAGAGGGAATGGTATATCAGTAGATCAGTTATGATCCAGATCCATTTGGAGAAGCCACGAACATCCACGAACTAATCGTAGCATTTCCCATCAAAGATCATACACAACCTTGGGCAGCTGGAGTGGGCCGCTTGCTCGCAGGTGCTGGTGGAAAATGCGTCGAACATCCCTGAGGGAAGTATCCTGCAGAACCTGCTCGTTGCAGCTGGGGTGCCGACAATGCCAAGCCTATCCCAGACCACGTTTCTCCACCTGGGGCAAGCATGCAATGCTCGCAGCGTGAACTTGACTGGCCAAATTCATAGATGATCATAGATGTAAGCTTCCATGGCCTGTGTGGTGATGGGCGCCGATGATGCAATTTAGGGCCCGGTGTAGCAGGCCTTGCCCCATGTTCCACTGGAACATGGCATGGCGCCTCTTGGCCAGGTCCATTCGCGCAGGAAACGTGAGACGACAAGGAACCCTACCAGCTGACAAGCCTGTAGCCATCTCAGGGGTTGCAGCTGACTGATTGCTGGATGCTACTGTGTTGATCTTTGTTGATTTTTGTTGCTGGTTCATTAGGGGAACATATGAGACAATATGAGACAATGCTGGGCAATCAACGCCTGACTGCCTCGTGGGCAGATCAATGCATCAACGGTTGGTGTTTGCTGCTGTGGGGTCTTAATTGCAGCCACCCTGTTCAAAGGTTTGCCGGACATTTTGTCACTTGGTCACGGGCCACTGCGTGTCAGTGGCAGTGGCAGTGGATCTATTTTTCAGCGTTTCCCAGGTGCGTTTTGCTCAGACCAGCCTCAAAGATGCTTGCCCTTTCAAGGTTCGTTGGATTGCAGGGTGCGCGCAGTGGTGTGCCAGCATTGAGGGATGCCAAGTAGTCAATGAATTACAGGGACGGCGTGTCCGTACAGCGTCACTCACAGGGAAAAAGTAGTCACTGATCAATTCGGATGCGCTTGGTGTCAGAAATTGGCTTCCACATGCTGACCGCCCCACGTCGATTTGGCTATTCAGGGGATGCCTTGATATGGTGGTTTCTCAAAATAAGGACCCCCCCAAAATGGTTGGCTGATTACATTTGATCAAACATAATTATCCCAAATCATCCACTATGAGCCATTTATATCCATTTATAGTATACTATAACCATCTATACAAGGTTCATAGATCTATACAAGGTTCATCGTGGATGTTTGGGGGCCCCCTATGACTTGAGAAACGCCGCGTTGCTTCACGAATGAATGGCCTTGGCAGGTGGACCTCTTTGCTCCCTTGGGCACCTCAAGGGTCGTCCTGAGACCCAAGACGGACCGCTACACGGTGAGCTTTGGAGAAGGCCAAAAGCTGTTGGATCCCCAGGACCAGCAGTGGCACATCCGCTGGCGCTTCAGCTCCAGGGTTTCTTCTTAGTCTCAGCATGTTTTCGGCCGACAGTGAGGTGTCTTGACATGTTGCCACATGCGGGAAAAACATGAATACCTGCAAAGATGATAGGGTACCCCTACTGGGATGTTCTCAAGGCATAGCTGTAATTGGAGACATGCTTCGTGATCGGGCACCACGTGCTTAGGATGAACTTGGACCTTCTGGTCCGCGACAGCGTTGGAAGCGAAGAGTCGATACCTGTGTGGGGGTGCCCATGCAGTGCTCCAATGCCATTTCCAATGTCAGTCGTGAACACCACCAAGGAGCCCACACGCTGGGAGTATCCATGATGAATCGTATTGAATCGTGCTTGATAAGTAGTAATTATATTAATTACTTTGTCTCTTATGCAGTTACATGAGATGGTGATACATCTATATCATCTCTATAAAGCAGGTACAAAGGTTCATAACAACTGCCAGCCATGACGGCCAATCATGGCAACAGCTGCTGGTTCACCCTGCTCGGAGTCAGCCAGGTCTTCAACATGGCGCCACCGCCACTCGCTGAGGCAGCCAAAAGCCCGTGGAGAGGAGGCCTTGAGCGAATCGGAGGTGCCAACCTGCCGTAGGGCCGCCGTAGGGGCGCCGTAACCGTGACTTGGACGTATCTTGACAGGTTGGACCATGGGTCAACTATGGGCCAACCAGCAAGGCTTCAGCAGTTGATAGGCGAAAAAAATGAAATATAGCCTGCAAATGCCTGGAACTAGTGACAGTAATGGATAGAAATGGCTTATCCATGCTTATCCGATGGTTTCTGATGATTCATGGTGACTCATGGATGGAAATGTTGGCTCATACTAATTTTATATGGTTCCTCTACCATGGTTTACTTAGAGATTTTCGGGGTTTGAATGTCACACCTACCCGTGGGTACTGCCACGCCCGAACCAAGACACTGCCACACCGAAACCTAGGACCTAGACGCCGTCAGAACCAAAACACTGCCACACCAAAACCAGACACTGCCACACCATAACCAAGACACTGCCACACCAGAACCAATACAATACACTGCCACATCAGAACCAAGACACTGCCGCACCAGAACCAAGACCCTGCCAGGCAAGATCACAACACCGCCACACAAACACCGCAGTGCCGCAACACAAATGCAGGAAATAGAATAACTTTGAATTTTTGACCCCTTGGTCCCCTTGGTCATCAAAAGATATGTCAGACTAACCAACCAAAACCTTTTGGGGCTCAACGTGTGGTGAAAGGAAGTGTGGATTAGATTTGGCCATGAGATTCTATATTTAGTTTTAATAGTCGCGTTTGCATTATCTAAGTAAAGAGTCCGTGGCCAAAAAACCAAAGCCAAACGCCTACGCGCACATGCTAGCTGCATTCTTTCAGTCAAAGGGCTGGCAGCTAAACACCAACCCAAAAAAAACACCAGCACATCAAGAAACATACGTTTAAAAATGCAAACAAAAAACATCAAAGAAGAACAAACAACACCAGGACAATAAAAACACATGTCACACAAGAAAAGCGCTAGACAAAAAGTTCCCACCAAACAAAGCAGAACAAACAAGAAACTATCAGCAGGCAAAAAAAGGTAAACTGCAAACATACACATAAAACATCAAAGAAAAACAAATCACAATTCACCACAACAAAAAAACACAACTACCAGCACACATACACGAAAAAACCGACATAAAAAAGACACTAACAAAAAAACAAACAACACTACAGGAAAAAACAAACGCCATTAAAAATAAATTACCACCAGACAACAAAAACAAGCTAAAAACTATCAGCAGACACAAACCCCAGACCAAAGACACCAAACAAAAAAGTAAACAGCAACAAAAAAAACACCAGACAAAAAGTTACCACCGGACAAAAAGTACAAAAAAGACCAGAGAAAAAACACTAGACAAAGACTTACCAGCAGATAAGAATCGGGTGGCGGACGGCCGGTTCCGGCGTGGCAGACGGCCGGTTCTGGCGTCGCAGACGGCCGATTACGGCGTGGCAGACGGGCAAGTTTGGCCGTGGCAGTCCGACCCTGCCACGCTTGGCAACCCGACC
>VSDK01012836.1:397554-425886 GCA_009767595.1 Symbiodinium kawagutii | reverse complement strand
CGGGTTGCCAAGCGTGGCAGGGTCGGACTGCCACGGCCAAACTTGCCCGTCTGCCACGCCAGAACCGGCCGTCTGCCACACCCGATTATTGTCTGCTAGTGCTTCATTTCTATGTCTAGTGTTTTGTGTTTGTTGTGCTTTGCTGGCATTTTTTCTCTGATGTTCTGTCTCTAGTGTTGTTTTGTTTTGTGCTTTTTTTGGTCTGGGGTTTGTGTCTGCTGATAGTTGTCGGTTTGCAGTTTTTGTCTGGTAGTAGTTTAGTTTGTTTTGATAAGATTGTTTTTTCCTCGGGTGTTGTTTGTTTTTGTTTGCTGTTTTGTTGTAGTTGGTGTCTTTTTTATGTCTGGTGTTCTTTTTTTGTGCTGGTAGTTGCTTTTTTGTTGTGGCAAATTCTTATTTGGGGTTTTTTCTCTAAGGTTTGCCTCTTTTTGTTTGCTGTTTAGTTTTTTGTGCCTGCTGATAGCTTTTTGTTTGTTCTGTTTTGTTTGGTGGGAACTTTTTGTCTGGTGCTTTTCTTTTGTGACATATTCTTTGTTGTCCTGGTGTTGTTTGTTTTTTGTCTGCATTTTTTCATGTCTGGTATTTTGTGTGTGTGCTTGTTGTATCTTGTAGTTTTTTGTTTGTTGTGTTTTTGTCTGGTGGTAATTGTCTGTCGATTGCTTTTGTTTTTTTGCGGTTTACCTTCTTTTGTTTGCTGATATTTCTTTGTTTTTGCTTTTTTGTCTGGTGGTAACTTTTTGTTTGGTGTTTTTCTGTTGTGACATGTTTTTTCGCTGCAGTTTTTGTTTGTTGGTATCTTTTTATTCGTTGGCAATTCTGTCCTATTGGCTGGCCGTAATTATGTGAATATGCATCGCATCCGCGGTTCGACATAAAGTTACAGAGCTAGCATCGCATCATATCCACTACGTGCCAGAAAGCAAAATAAGCCTGACAGCCAAGTCATTTACATACTGTATGGGGGCAACACGCACACATACAAGTCTGCCACATCCCACACACGCACACAAGCCTACCAACATACCACACACTAGCTGCCACGTCCCACACACAAGCCTGCCACATACCACAAACAACCCCGCTACATCCAACATTGGTGATTCTTCCATGTAGCAGCCCACTATGCCACGCGTGGCAGTCCACTATGCCACGTGTGGCAGTCCCCTATGCCACGTGTGGCAGTTCAGTACTGCCACGTGCCTGATACTGGATTTAGGAATGTCACATTTCTAAGTGATGGTCGAAAAACCATGGTAGAGGAACCACATAATACTAATTATACGTGGGAGATAGTAGTTAACATGTAACAATGTAGGGACAACGAACGCTGTGCATTGTCAAAGATATGGCATGGGCATATCCACAAGCGGGGTTGCATAGCCAAAGACCACAGAATACCTGTGCAAAGCCTGATGGCTTTGTTCAGGGTGCGCCATGGGCGCTTGGCTGGTAGAGAGTCGGGATTCATGAGGTTGGGATTGGCTCATGCATTCGGGAGAAAATCTTTTGAATTCTGGAGTGCGGAGCTTCAACTGCTGACAATTGATGACAAGGCCTACTTGAAGAAGCACGAACTTCAACACTTCATTCAAAATCTGGTGACAAGCTCCTTGGCAGCCCTTGGCGGGTTTCTCTTATATCAGCTTTGTGAACTTCGCTGATTCAGATTGAATTCATTTGCAGCTGAGGTGTGCTGGCCGATAAACCCGAAGATCCATTTGCCAGGGATCCTCAGCGCGGCCAGGTATCATCAGGGCTCAACCAATGCCCTCATGGCCTCCTCCGGACCTCTGAACCCTGCTGAGGCCTACATGGCTCATCACCTTGGCAATTCGGCGCCTGGCCCCAGCTTTGCATGGCAACGTGGTCATCGCAGGTGATGCTCGTGTTCCACAGCGACCGAAAGGGGAGTGGTTGATGTTGGTTGATGTTGGCTGATGTTCGTCGCCGGCTTCTTTGGGTCCCACATGATCCCACCATTTCCATCGCTTTGGGCTACTTTGGAAGGTTTGTTCTTAGGACGATTTAGGATGACTGAGTTTTCGATACTCATCATGGATCTACTGGGACAACCGCGGCTAGAACTGCCCCTGCAACCCCTGGGTCAGAACTGAAAACGCCACTCTGCAGGAAAGCCCTGCGCCTCTGAGGTCAAAGTGGCGCCGCCTCCAACACCATCAACACAAGTGGTGGAGTACTCAGGGCTGACAAAACCTGAGTCGTAGCAAGCAACACCTGTCCGTAACCTTGGCAGCAACGACCAGCCAACAATCCTGGTACAAACATGTGAAAACCTGCGAGTTGTCAATGATTTGGCATGCTTGAGCTCCGAAACCAACAACTTTTCGCGATTGGGATTTGTTGGGATTGGTGCTTTATCCGGAGACGGTGGCTTTCTACATTTTTCTACGGTCGCCAGGTATCACCAATACTATATGCATATATTCATTTATTTAGCATGTTCAGCTACTAGCAGCTGATGGTTTCAACCTGGATAATTGTTCACGTGCTGATGCGTGGGCCGAGCGCCCTTGTGTTGGGGGATGGCCTGTTGGGTCAAGAGCCAGCCGAAACATCTAACGCCGAAAGCTCCGTGTCGTGATGTTTCTCTTTTTTTTGGGGGAAGAAGGGGTACGTATGCAAAGGATCATCGGCATCATTCGAATGAAAGCCATGAATAATCATGATCATCCTCATTGTAGTCATCATGCTCACCACAATTGATTAAGATACCGGTTTACCAGTACTTGTAAGGATAGAAATCACCTACGAATTCATATCGAATCATATTGGCCAAACTTTCAGTTGGTTTGTGGGTTGATGCATGGATTGGTGGTTGCGTTGAGTTATGCTGCCTAATGGCCTAATGCTGCCTGGTTTGCTAAGGATTTGCCGTTTACAAATGGCATCCTGATCAAACAGTATTCAAGCATCATTTCCAGTGGTTTGTCAAGAAGATGCTGGTACTGATTGGAGGACCTGCCAGGGATTTCCGTTTAGCAGCCATGACAGAAAGCCTCGATTATCAAGGACTAAAACTGTGGGCATAGATCGCTATCACTGCTATAACTGTTTGTTGGCCGATATAGCTATTCCGCAATGATTTGGTTGGTGGTATCCACTTGCAACCACGAACCAGCAACTATTATTGGATACTGTTGATATCTCATACAACCAACCGCTTTAAATCATTATCAGACACTACAGCCAGTGTAAGCCAATATTAGCCATTCTGAATCATTGCAAACCACAACTAGTCACTATAACCCATGATGAAACCCTACTAGCCACTATCATCAATCATTTTTGACCATTAGTAGCCACTACTAACCATCATTACCAACCACTGCTAACTACTATTATAAAGCATCTATGATCACTATTGATTGACTCTTATAATCATACCAGCCACTGCTACCCGTTATTCAGTCACTTAGTCAGCCACTACTACTTACCACTGCTACTATTAGCCATTCCTAACCAGCTATTACCCCGCTGCTAGCCTTTAATGAGCATTATATATTAACATTAAACCATTATTAACCATTACCAGCCATTACCAACCATTACTATCGCGACTGTTATACAACATCCCAAGCCGCCAGCCGCAGCGGTATCAGGTCCCTGCCCAGCGCCGGGCCATGCAGAAGAAGTCGCCGCGGCTGATGCAGGGAAACCCGGTAACCACCGGGAAAACGCAAAGGTTGATGGTTGAGTGATGATGATCCATGGGATTCCATGGGTATCAATGGTAGAGAGAGAGAGTTTGCTTGTTAATGGTGATAATTGGTGGCCGTGGTTATTGGTGGCCAGTAGTGGCCAATAATGGTTCATATTGTCTGATCCTGTCAATGGATGGTGGCCAATATTGGCTAATTAATGAAATAGAAATGAGTATAAATAAACCAGTGTGATATAATAGTGGTTATTAGTGGTCATAATGGCTGATCCTGTCGATCAATGGTGGTTGATAGTTGTCATCATGATGGTTGACCATCCAGTTCAAGAAGCGCCACAGGTGATCAGCTATTAAGCTAATAAGGGTTGATGATGGTGTTATACTGGCGAAAATGGTGTCATAGGGCAAGCGAAGATTGCCGTTTCATGGCTATTCTTACTACAGGATTCATACTGAGCAATCGGTGCATAGATGGAACATCGTGAATAAAAAACAGTCGTTACTCATCATAGTTTTTCACATGGGAAAGGGACAAAACATGCCTCACGATGATTGATAGCTACAATCTAGTGGCGGTCGTACAACAAGTATTGGTTGATAACTATGGTGAATAGCGGTTGCACAATATCTATGACGTTCTATAATTTGGTTTCCAGCACTCACTGAGAGAGCCAGAGTCAGCTTCTAACTACCCCCTTGGTCAAAGGTAAAGCTCAAATCGGGTCAGCTCGCCGTGAAATATGGTCAGAGTGAACCATGGGATTGCAGTAAAGTCATGACCATGGTTTAGTTAGGTGGCTGGATTGTTGTAATGGTTCTCACAAACATGGCCAGCTAGAAGTGAAGTAGTGCTTCTGGGATTACCATCAAATTGGGCCTAGCGAGGTCCCACCTTCTGCTGTAGCTGTCCTGCCGGGATGCTGGGCCTCGCTGCCCCCAGCTGAGGCCCCACAAGAAGGGCTTTGAAGAACCGGCCTTTGTCGTGGAAGATTTTGATGGCAAACTCTTGACTCTGCGGCAACTGGAGGCCCGACTTGCCCTCAATCCGACTCAGCTTCTCTGGTGCTGGTGCTGGCCATGCTGGTTGGTCACCACTAGCTGGTGGTTTTGTGTAACTATTTATTCTCAAATACTTGGGATGGCTGGTAGATTCACTTGAATTTTTAGGATGGCTCATACACATCAACCAGATAACCCCAGAGAGCCACCCATGCGAATCGGTACTATCATCTTAAGCCGGTTTCAGGCGGTGCAGCTGAATGAAGCTTCCCTTGCTCAACCATGACACCAACCATGAGTTCATCAACTATTGTGTTGCTGGTATCAACCATTGCAGTATCCGTTCAGATTCATATCCGTTATATATACTGTACATCAACCACGGTGTTGATTAATTCAATTACATCAGCCAATGCAATTTTGATGAAATAGCAAGTGTTACTGAATATCAATCATTCCAGCACAAGTAGATAAGTATATTAGCGGTTATTATGAAACCTGTACCAACCTTGACAGTGACCGCGTTACATTTTTATGTTCCATAAAAAATCTGCAATATGACCATTTTGAGATTTCCGGCAGCATCTGCCATCATGTCACCACTATATCCCCATTATCCCAGTACAACATCACCATGACATCAGAATTGTGCTAACCGCATGATATCACCATGATAGCACGATTATATGACCACTAAATCACCCTTAACCCCCCCATATTATATCACCATGATATCACCGTTAAATCGCCATTGCATCACCGTTGTTCACCCCCTTGGTGTCCTGACGTTAGGCCAAAGACGTTCTCCCAGCGGGCGCAGAGATGCGACGCCTCATCATCGACGATCTGGGCAAGGCTCCGCCCTGGCACCGGTGGGGTGGGATGCGGCTGGCGTGTACATGTGCGCCACTTGGAATCCGACAACCTTCGAATCAAACTATTCAACTCTGCTTTAGCCTGTTTGCTTCGGGCTTTCGTCCGCGTTGGTTCAGCCTTTCCGGCAAGTGTTGTAGTCGCCCTGCGTGAGGTATTTCCTGGTAAAAACATGCCATCACCTCTGAGACTTGGTTGCACTGGGGGGCAGTTTGACTGGAGGTGGCTTGGCCACACCTGGCCTTGTCGGGTGTCACCTTGCAGCTTCCTCATTTTCTTGTGTTTTCCCAATTTTTCCCTTTCAGTGAAAACAACGCAAAATGTTAACCCTAACATGTATATTCATGGGGGTTCATATAGCTCTTCTATACTGAGCCACCCCAAATTTGCCAGAAATTAGGGATTGATTTGCGATCAAACATGGGGGTTATTGCCTAGAATCAGCGTCACCTGCCAGCAACTGATGGTTTGCACGGTCCTACCGAGCGAAGCAGCAAGGACGGACATCGTAAGTCGCTTTGTGGCAAAGAATGCCTGTGCTACACAGGCCAGCAATCAATGAATCAATTACGAAAGGAAAGGTATCGCTTTGCCTGCTGAGCTTTGAAGATCCCAATGTGTCCGAGTCGGGTTTTCCAAGTTAAACTTTGTCACAGTCCATGTAATCTAAAGGGATGACCCTGCCAGCCGCCGAACATTTGCATGAACTTTGAGTTCTAGCACGTTCTAGCGCATTTTCCCCTCATTGATTCCCCATGTGTGCGCTTTTCCATTGGTTCATTGCACCAGTATTACGCAGACTTTACCCCCTCTTCAGTATCGCTGACAGATTTCACCAAGAATATAGCTGGCAATCCGCCCCAGTTGACTGGAAAATGGCCATTCGATTACCTTGCCAACTGGGATGTTATCTAGCATGGCCATTACTTAGCTGGTGGCCTGCTTACCACGGAAAATGGCCATTCCATTGCCTTGCGAAGATTTGCTAAGTATCACTTGCTCTAGTCGTGGCAGGCCATCTCCTATGACAGCTCGGCCCCAAGAGCGCGACTTTTGCAGTGGCCAGTTGCTATTCCGGAGGATTATCGGGCTGGCTAATGATGGTGAATGGATGTGAATGGTGATTAATGATTAGCGATGGTTGAAAGATGCTGATGATCAATGGATGCCAATGGTTCATGGATGTTCATGGTATGTGATGATCAATTGATGGTTAGTGATGGTACAGTGATGCCTCGTGGCTGATGGTAAATCGGCGGTTAATGACCTTTGGTGATGGGGCAGACGTGGTTCCAGCCGGTTGGAGTCGGAGAATGACGTGGGATCCCTGCCCGGCAGGTCCAGAATGCATCTACCAGATGCCGCTCGCAGGGGCCAGGCCGCGGTGATTTGCACAGCGACCAGAAGTTCGTGAACCAAATGTGAGAAACCGTGAGGAAACCAATGGAATTCCTGTAATAGCTGGGTTTAGATGCCTATATAGGGATGATATCTGGTGGTGAATCATGGTTCATTATGGTCAATCTCTTTCAGGATGACATGATATGACTAGATCATGGTGAACCTACGGGGATAACTATGGGGCCGCCATGGCGTGGAGCCGATTCCCAATGGCTTCAAGCTGCTTCAGCTGGACAGGTCTACTCTGCATTTCGAACCGCAGGCCGGGCCCAGGAGGTTTCGCCGAACGAGGTTTTTCTGACAGCAGCAACAACCAGCAACAAAGACAAAAGCGTATCCCATGGACAAGAGACAACAACCACACTATGTACAAGAGACAAGCAAAGCTAACAAGCAACTAGTAACTAGACCCAACTACAACGACGACCACAACCAACAGTTGAGAACAAGGTACAATCACAAGAAGCAACGCAACAATCACCGATCATGAATCAACAATCAAATAATCGACAGCCGACAGAGCAAGATCAGACAAGAACAGATCGACACCAGCAACAACAGCAGTCGACTGCTACATAAATTGGCGATCATGTAGCAGTTTCATGGCACTCAGCAGTGGTGCGATCACTGGTGAATCACAGTCGGATCCATCGTCGACAGGACATGGTGGCCACCGTTGTGACCTGCGGTGGTCTATGCCCTGGTTTGAACGCGGTAGCGAGCTCAGGGACGTTGGGAACGGAAAGGTGGTGACGACTGTAGTAGGACTCAGCTGCATGACTGAATTGTCTACATCCAACTTTTGGGTCAATCAAATTCAATTGATGCTTAATTATTCAGATTTATTCAGTCAACTACTAGCCATGAGCAGTCACCATCATGACATCATGGCTCAACCACCTCAGTGAAAGGCTTGCCAAAACTCATCCTACATCATCCCAGCCTTACTGCCTTAACCAATCCCGTTGTATCCGCAGTCTCCCCGGCGAGGTGATTCGCGAGCTGGTCATGATGCTGGCCCAGTATGGGGTTCCGATCCCAGAGCCGCCGGCGAGCCCCCCGTAGAACCATGGGACCGCAGCTTGGGACATGCCCACGGGCCAAGTCAGTCATAGCTCCTCCATGCGACACCAGAGTAAGAGTTGTCCTTGGCATGAGACTGGGCCCCCAAACAACCTCAACCAGAAGCACTTGGATCTTATGGCGGGAAATCATGGAGACCAGACAAGAGATGATACAATCTAAGCTGGTTGCGTGTGGCATGCCTGTGGCATGCGTGAGCACGCAGATGCCGTCTAAGCCGGTGGCTATGCGGCCCTTAAGGTGCAGAAGATCTATGGAATCCGTGGGGGCTACAAGGGAGTCGGGGTCCCAGCAGCCGCCCATAAAGAACCAAGTCCAGTGATGAGCCAAGCCACCCCTTGTGGCGGTGATGATTTCAGAGCCATGGCGGCCATGGTGAACTATCCCAGTTAGCCTAGCCGTGCCTCCAGGAAGCGAATATGAAACTACATGTGAACAAAAAAAGCCATTCTTTGGCATCCTGGTCGTAGCGAATAGGTTACAAGAAGAGAAAACAATTTATTTCTGGTCACGCAGTCGCCGGGCATGCGCGTGCGGTTGAAACCTGTGGAGTGGCCATGCGCTTTGGCAGTGCCACAGAAGACAACAACTGGAAGCGATGCGATCTTGTTGGGGAGCAGCCACTGCCCTGAATTCCTTATACGCAGCTGCGCGAGGAGTATGGGCTGATGAGGACGGAAATGTGTGACACACACACATGCATAATCATTCACACCCACGTAATACACAAACACATACATTTCTCCCTACGTTTGCAGACAGTCCATGTAGGAATAAGAGAGACGGATTCACACACTCACACACACACACACGCAATTCACACAATCACACACATTCAAATCTTTATGAATGCCAACAATATTTGCATCTTAATCATCTTTGGTCCGATGCCATCAACCTAGATCTTATCACGTGCGCTGCAGTGGTGCAGGTGGTGAAGCCTGAGACTTGGATGGAGCTGACCCCAAGGAGTGTCCAGGTGCGCCGGGGCGCTGCTGGGCTTGGTAGCTCATGCGAGCATGATGATGATGATGATGATGATGATGATGATGATGATGATGATGATGGTGGTGGTGGTGGTGGTGGTGGTGGTAGTGGTGGTGGTGGTGGTGTTGGTGATGATGAGGTTGCACAGGGCGTTTTTCAGGGGAAATCATCCGCAAGCCATTGGATCAGGCATGTTCAGTGGTTTGTGATCACACTTGGGCTCCGGAAACTGACCAGATGTATCCAGATGTCCCGGGTCCTACTAGGCGTTCGTACACCAAATTTGTGTAGCTTCCCCGACTCCAGGACATCAACTCGATGGGTGGGTCCGAGCCTGAGATGTCGCAGCAAGGCATGGTTGCAGAAATTTAGATTTGATTTCATGATATTTCATGGCGAAACCAGCTATATTTGCTGGGACTTGCGAAACAGAAACCTGGCTGGTGAAGATGGTGAAGTTCATTGGGCTGGTTGAACTTCATGGTTTTTCCAACGTACACTTTCCACATGCATTGCTAAGCGCTGAGTCGCTTCAGATCCTGAGGACCATCCTTGTGAGTGACCGCGGCAACCCAACCGAAGAGGCGTAGCCGACAGCCATGTTGGTTGGTTGGGTTGTCCTTCCATGTACCCTTCGGTTTTAGCCACTTCAGGTGTTTCAAGCCATCGGCCCTCTCATCAGGAGCAGTTGCAAGTCCTGATGGACATGGGCGTGCGCCCGTAGCTCAGAGCCCGCAACAGGAGCGTCGCTACCACTGCTGCTGTCACCAGCCATCGGCCTGGGATGAGCGTTAGATGCATGGGCAGGCACCCCCTAATCGACCAATGGGTTTCCCTGGGAGTATGCATGGCTATTAGAGGGAAAGGATGAAAGGAATAGAATGAGATGAGTGATTATGTAACCTGATGATCAACTCTACATTCAGCATTCGACATCCGATGGCATCCGGTGGCATCCTTTTGAGGTGCGCACTTCATCATTGGCGGAGATGGTACCCATCGTGGTGCCTATGAAATGGCTGAACTCATGAAGTCGAAGAACTGGAACTGCTCTGTCACCCGACTGCTTAGCAGGGCTGCTTCGATGAGTTTCTTTTATGATATGTTTTCATGATGCAAAAAAATGCAGGTTCATCAATAGCAGATGTTGATTTGGATGTTTTGGATGACATGATTCCCAGACTCCGGAGCGTATGAGTTTTTGTTCAAGTTGCATACAGAAGGCAGATTCAGATGAGTTAAGCCTCTATCAGGTCCTATTCATGCGCGTTTTGGTACATGCGCACGTCCGGCAAACTCACAAACACCTCTACGAAATTGCACATGTGCAACTGCTATTCAACAGACAATGCTGTGGGATGGCATGGGCACGTCCTGAACTGGTGGGTCCCTATAACCAGTTTGTGATCCCGTGAGTGGTTCCCGTCACAGCGATGATTCTTCAGGTCGTGGGCATTCCGAAGACCATCGACAATGACATTCCCATGCTCGATTGCACTTTCGGCTTTGCCCTCAGCACTGGGTGTGTCGTTGAGGAGAGCCTTTGCCGGTCAAGAAGATGGACAATGTTTGAATATAATTAGCTGTTACCTGATGGACAACACTTGATACCTGATGGTTATGGTTCATGATTCACGATTGTTAGTCGGTGGTTGGTTCATTCTGGTCGCAAATCTATAATAATTTTTAATCGCATATAGTCGCCCTAAGGTTGCTTTGAAAGCTTGTAAAACAAGTTATGGAGCCATGCAGTTCTAGCAGCCTGTATTCTGGTAGTGCACGAGTTGGTATTGTTTGGCCGTTGGCTGCACTCAAGGACATAAGCATACAAGTTTGCATGTTGGGAAGATGGTAGTTGGAATGAAGTGTTGGAAAACCAAATGTAACGTTTACAAAGCCCACGCAGCTTCCGATTCACGAAGCAGCCTGTTCAACTGGTGGAAGTTTCTTCGCAGTTCCCTTGTGGATTTTGTGGTTCTACTGGATGGGGCGGTTGGGGATTGAGAGAAGAAAATGATACATACTCATAGCTCTCTGACAAGGAAAACCTTGGAATTGTACACAATGAACTGCTTCAAAAGAGGTCCAACATAGTCCAGGAATGCCATGGAAGGCCATGGAATGTCTCCCCCTGGATGTCCATAGTAACTCTGGGCCCCTGTCCATGGTAACTGTGGGTGCCATGAGGAGATGCAATGGGTCCTGAGGTTTCGACACCGCCTGTATGGAAGCGGAGCGAGCCATCAAGGCGATGAAAAACACCAGGGGCTGAAGCCTTGCGCAGCTCAGGGCAGTCAGTGGAGAGTTGCAGCCCTGATGGCTTACCACGTGCAGCTGCGGGGAATGTTCTCTTCGTGAGGGGTTTAGTGTAGTTTCATATGGATCTAGACGGATCTCAGATCTTCCATCAATCATTTCGCGCTATGACTTCCAAGATCAACAAGTTCCAGTGATGGGGTGATGGTCCAAGTGGCCTTGGCAAGCGCCGATCGTCAGGTAGGCAAGGTTTGGGTCTTCCAATGACGCAATTTTCCCGGCAGCTGTAGAAGTGTCAGTCAACATTTTTAGAACCCAATGATGGCTGGATATGATGAAATTACCCCAAGGCCATGTTATTTAAAATATGGTATTGACCAAGTGCAGATTCTGGTAAATATTCCTGGTGCCTCATATGGAAGAGTTACCGCACGAGTTGGTTCATCTCATTGTTAGTGTAGCAATTTGTCCATCAGAATCAGACTGCACTGGGAAATGGGGCTGTAGATGTGGTTAGGGCTGGAGGTTCAGCAACACAGTTGTATCGACTGCTATCAACCATCTGTAGCAAGTTTGTCATGATGAAGCATGGGAAAGAGCTAAGATCACGAGGGAGCCGCCATCATGAACCATAATTAGTCATCAGTAGCCATGAAACGCATCAACCAGCCATCAGCTATCCAGGATCCATCAACGAATCATCAACGAACCATCAATGAACCATCCAGAAACCATCAATGAACCATCCAGAAACCATCAATGAACCATCAAGAAACCATCAATGCGCCAGCAAGGAACCATCAATTAGCCATGAAGAAATCACCCATTCACCATCAATCAACCATCCAGAAACCACCAGGTAATCATCAATTCGCGGCTAAAACTCATCCCACGTGTGGCACAACCCGCGGTCGGTCCCGGCTTCCCAACGCCAGGCGGCCTATGTGGAGGCAACCTGCAATGCCAACTGCATCGGCCTGGTGAAGTTGATCCTTGGCAGCGGTTGATCAACCAGGACTGGTGATTGGCTTAAGGATAACTAGCATTAGTGGTAGATGTAGTAGTGATTAGTAGTAGAACTGGTGATTAGTAGTAGCGATTGGCAGTTCAACCATGAGTGGTAATCAACTAGCATTAGTTGAGCGGTTCATCATGGTCATTGGCAGTTTCATGGTGAGCCACTTGGCAATGCATGGTCACTTATCAACCAACTTACAATGGTTAACCAACTAACAGTGGTTAATGGGCCAACGTGGTTCATGCCTGTTCGTGTGGGTGAGTCATACCTCATAAATAGAGCCAGGAGTTAATCAGCAACTGTCAGCAACGGTCATTAAGCATTAGCCCCATCACCAAGCAGCATACCCGAATTCTTCACCCCGGCCTTGGAATTTCCATTGCTACTCTTGGAATTAAATTTCCACCCATTGGAATTTCCCTTGGCAACTTCAGCCTGTCGGATGTATCCAAAACACCCATGGCTCCAATGACGTAGGATCCCTTGATGGGTACCGTGGGTAGCACGCCCCCATGACCGGCTTCCCCAGGATGGTTCGCCACTCCGGCTTCATCGCGTTGCACGCGGGGCTGGCGGCGCGCAATGCGGACATCGTCTTGCTGCCGGAGATGACCATCAGCCGCTCGCCGGGGCGATGGGAACAACATCGCAGACAGTGAAAAAATATGAACTAATTTCTATATCTAAGTCCGTAAATAAATGTTCCGTCCATATATCTCTCTCTGTATAAAAATATTTTATCAATATTCGTAGATACTTTTTTGATTTACATATACTTGATGGCTTATACCCACTACCTTTGGTAGTGTTTTTGGGATATGATTGATTTACCATATAACCACTAGGGATCTATAAGCCACCAAGTATATATATGTACTAACGTCCCCAGTGGTTAAGATGTTGTGGTTTAACGCTTGTTCCATATAGTGTTTTGGTTCAAGGAGGTGGATGGCCTGCAGCAATTGCAGGGTGTTCTCTGGGACTCCCATTTGCGCGTGCTGCCAATCCTTCTTTAGGATTGGGAACCTGCTGAAAGGGGGGCGGCTCTCTGTGTACCAAGAGGTACCAGCCTTAGCTGCTCTCCGGAACTGTGCGGGGGCGCTCCTGGATCTCTGCGAAGGCAGCCGGGACACACCGTACGGACCTAAGGAGCCTGAGGCAGGTGAGGCACGCAGCCCTGAGATCGGGGGATCACCTTTGAGGACTGAGGGAGGAGGAGAACCAGCATCGAGCAGCAAACGCAAGAAGGAGGAGCCCAAGAAGACAGAGAAGAAATCAGCAAAAGATCGCAAGAAAGGAAAGAAGAAAGACTTGGCCAAAAGAAAGGATAGGAAGCCACCCCAAAGGAAGAGCGAACATAGGGCTAGGAACAAAGAAGAGACAAGGAGTAAAGAGGAGAGTTCAAGCACAGAGGATAGGCCAGAGCTTAAGAGAAGGAAGAAGAGTGAGGCATACTCTGAGAAGGAGGACAGTCCTGGAGATCGGGAAAGAAGGTCTGACGAGCAGGAACTGGGTCTGAAGAGGATCCCAGTGCGTGGTTCGGTTAGCAGGGTTATCCCTGCTCTTGTCCGTGCCAATCACGACGAGAGACCACCAGAGCCGGAAGGACCACCCCCAAGGGGAAGAGAGGCGAGCTACGAGCAGTACCAGGAGTACTTGGACCAGAAAAGAAGGGATCCTGAGACAAGACACAAGAAAGAAAAGGGCTACAACCATTGGAAGCGAGGGCGTGAGCACTGGAAGAAGACAACTTCTTCCCGGTAACAATGGCGCCAAAGCGAGCAATGAGGGCTCTCCCCATGGCCAAGGGGAAAGCCAAAGCAAAGGCCAAAGCAAGAGCAAAGGCGAAGGGCAGGCCGGCACCCCGAGGGGGAGCAAGAGGTCCAGGAGGGCGAAGACCTTTGAGGATGAGAAGGCCATCGGGGGCACACCCTGGGAACGGGGATACCCTGGAAGAGAGTTCAACTCAGAAGCAATGGGATGCCGGGCAGACAGTGGCTTTGGAGGATGTCCCAGTGGACTGGCTGTTGGCCAGTCAGGGACTGATCATAGAGGAGGCCTACTACTACCACAAGCTGTGTCGCATAGCAGGCCAGGTGCTGGCCGTGCAGAAGAAGGGGGACCACGTCTACTTCACGATGGACGTCAGCGGTACCAGCGACGAGAACATGCTCAGGTACTTGACAGGCCGCCGGGGAACTTCGATGAGGGTTCACAAATGCAAAGCCATCTGCTCAGGAGAAGAGGCGGCGGACGATCTCGTTCATGGGGTTCGAGGTCGAGCCATGACAGCAGATGGAGTGGAGGAAGGCTGGGTTCGGAACGTGAGCAAAGCCGTGCCAGCCGCAGAGGACGACGAGTTGATGCAACTTCGAGCTCGAGTTCCAGGAGGAGGCCCTGTGGGACCGGGGAACGGGGAGAAAGGCCCCGAGAAAGCAGAAGAAGAGAAGGATGGCAAGAAGGCCAAGAAGAAGAAAAAGGACAAGGACAAGAAAGGCAAGAAGGAAGGCAAAAGATCATCTTCATCGGATGTGGAGTTGGACGGCAGCAAGCCACGGCAAGCCAGCCAGAAGAAGCCAAAGCGGCTTTTCAGTGGGACGGGGCTAGACCCTGTGGAGAAGGTCAGGGCGAAGGTGGCAAGGTCCGCGCGGAAGCATTTGGCCAAGAAAGGCCAAAAGAGCTCATCGAGTTCCAGCGAGTCCGACACCGAGGAGGAGATAGAGAAGGGTCAGCTGGGGGAAGAGTCAATCTTCCAACAAGCGAATCGCGTTCGTTCCATTGCCGAGAACTACCCAGGCGCCTTAGCAGCTGCAGCAATATCTCAGATGAGATCTTGCCTTCTCCAAGAACTTGGAACCGAAGAGAAGCGGGGAGCAGTGACCCCGGTGGCCCTTCAGTATATGAGGCAGGCCATTCAGAAGAAGGCCAGCGGAGGAGTGCTACGAGAAGTGCTCACACTGAGCTCTTCGATCGATCAACTACTACGTGGTCGCGCAGCTCAGTCTCTGGACCTTATGGTCCAGAGGCTGAAAAGCATAGAGGCAACGTTGAACGGCTCGCATTGGTCAGTGGCTCAAAAGCTAGAAATCCCACCACCAGAACAAGCGAGTCTGACCGGGTTGTCAGAGCTGAAGGATGCCAGGAAAGAAACCGCTCAAGAAGCATCGACGAGAAGATTGGCATCCTATCCAGACGGATCCTCAGGAGGTCAACAGAAAGGTGGGGGAAAGACGAAAGGAAAAGACGATGCGAGGAAATTCAACGATGGAAGGAAGGGTGGAAAAGGTGGCAAAGGAAACAGCGATTGGAAGAAGAAGGAGGACGGAACGGGGCGAAATCCCTGAGTGAGGCTGCACAAGAGGATGCTGGAGGAGCGGGGACAGAGATCCCTGGAGGAAGTAGTGAGGAAGCAAGACCGGGGTCAGACATCCCTGGAGGACAATGTGAAAGGCTGCCATCCCCAGAGGCAGCGAATCAGAAAGTGAGCTCCGATCGAACTGAGGACAATCCTTATGAGGGGGGATCGGCGCAGGCCCCCTGGGATGTGAACGACAAGAAGGAGCTTGGCCGTGGTCAGTCAGCCCGTGGTGGTTTCAAAGAGGCGACTTCGGCATCAGTTTTTGCCCTGGAGCTTCAACCGGTTGAGCCGGCTGGGTCTTTCGATTCATGCAGTGCTCCTGGACGAGCAGACAGGGCCAATGGCGCCCACCACAGCGCTGAAAACAATGTTCTGGAGCCTTTGGGTGTTGAGGGTTTTCCGTTGGGGTCATGCGGTCCATTCGTTTTTCAGAAGATTCTGGAGGTTGTAACACTTCGCAGCAAGCCCATGGGTAAGAGGGATAAGTCCGCCATTTACCCCTTACCTACCTCCCGAACCTTTTTCGAAGAGTGTGGCTTTGATCTTGATCCTAATGGTTTATCCTGGCTACAATGCATTGTGGTATCCTTGAACTCAGTGTGGGGCAGTGAACTTTTCTATGATGGGCCAGTGAATGCTGGACAGAGGAAATGCCTTGAGGGGCTTGTCAAAGATGTTCAACGTTTTTGTAAGATTGAAGCTATCGTACCGAATGTGGATTGGAACGAAATGTTTCAGGTTCGCGCCATAGATTACCGTGGTGAAGAGGTAAAGGTTGCGAAACGATTTGCATGGGGCAACATAGCACCAGCTCTTCCTGATGAAGTGGGTCGCGTACCTTTGGTGGATGTTTGCACGAAAGGCTGTCGTCACTATGTTGAAGAGTTCAGCAGCTTCCTGAAACCTCAAGACGAGTGGGGTCGTTTACCCAGGCCTCGGGTTATGGTTGATGATGCTGATTGGGCTGAGGTTTGCCAGGGTTTGGTGCAAAGTGGAGTGTGTACGTTCATTGAAGAGTCAGATGTGTTCTCTACACCCCAGGGGCCTTTGTTGAACGGGCTGTTCGGGGTCACCAAGGAGGAATGGACAGCCTCCAATGTAGAGATATATCGTCTCATTATGAACTTAATACCTCTTAACAAGTTGTGCCAACCCATCAGTGGCGACGTGGATACATTGCCCTCTTGGGGTTCCATGAGCCCATTCTTTGTTCAACCCACTGAAACCTTGCGTGTATCCAGTGAGGATGTCCGGTGTTTCTTTTACACCATGGCTGTTCCAACCTCCTGGATTCCCTTCCTAGCTTTCAACAAGCTTGTCCCTGATCTGGTGCTTCCCGAGCACTTGCGGGGCGGAAGGGTATACCTGGCCAGCCGGGTATTACCTATGGGGTTTCTCAACAGCGTCAGTCTGGCGCAACATGTCCATAGGAATCTGGTTCAGTGGAGTCAGCAACATCATCCGGGGGTCAATCCACCTGAAGGTGAGTTGCGGAAAGACAGGCCCATGAGTGTCAGGCAGGACACGTGGCGCGTCTATCTTGACAACTTCGACTTGTTGGAAAAGGTACAAGCAACTCAGGTGGTAGACTATGAGGGTACTTGTCCTCCGGGGGTCCTGGCCCTGAAGCAGGAATATGAAACGTGGGGGGTGCCACGAAATGTCAAGAAGTCGGTCAGTCGGTCCAGCCTCTGCGAGCTTCAAGGTGCCACCGTTGATGGCCAGCTTGGTGTTGCTTTTCCTCGGGAAAGTAAACTTGTCAAGTACTTTTCCTTAGCCTTGGCACTGGTTTCTCGTCCCCAAGCTCAGCTTAAGCAGTGGCAGATCGTTTGTGGTGGCCTGGTCTACTTCACCATGTTTAGGCGACCTCTCTTGGGTTGCTTGAATGCCGTTTGGCTTCACATGGAAACTTACAATGGCAACACGTGGGTTTCAAAGGTTTCGCCTCAGGACTGTAAGCTGGAAGTCCTCCGCTTGTTGGGACTGCTGGCTCTAGCCCGCCTTGACTTTCGTTTGGGTATGGTCCCTATAGTCACCTGCAGCGATGCTTCCACCACAGGGGGTGGCATTTGTGCAAGTAGAGGTTTGACTCAGACCGGTGCAATGGTTGCGGAAGGCGATGTCCGGGGAAGCATCCCTGAGTGCCCACGTGGGCTGTGTGTCTTCGTGGTCAGTCTCTTCGATGGTATCGGATCATTGCGGGTGGCGCTTGATTGTTTGGGTGTCACCGTGGCTGGCTTTGTCTCCGTTGAGGTCCACCCCCCTGCACGCCGCGTTGTGGAGTCGCACTACCCTGGTGTCGTGCATGTGGATGGTGTTGAGCTGGTGGACTTTGAAATGGTCCAGTCGTGGGGACGGCGCTTCGGCCAGTGCGACCTGGTCCTTTTGGGTGCCGGTCCACCATGTCAGGGCGTCTCAGGTCTAAACGCGGACCGGAAAGGCGCGTTGAAGGATCATCGGTCCAACTTGTTCCTTCATGTGCCTCGTGTGGAGGGGTATCTGCGCAAAGTCTTCAAATGGTGCCCTGTGCACCAGTTGGTTGAGAGCGTGGCTTCCATGGACAATGAAGACAAGGATACAATGTCACAGGCTTTTGGTACCCATCCAATTCGTTGTGATGCAGGAGATCTGACCTGGGCCCACAGGCCTCGCTTGTACTGGCTGACTTGGGACATCTATGAGCTCGATGGGTACAGTTTGGATGGGGATCAGCTTATTTTGTCCGGTGAGCAGCCCTTATCGGAGGTTCTCTCTGTGGGTTGGCGCAAAGTTGACGAGACCAACGCGTTTCCTACTTTCACGACAAGCAGGCCGAGGCAGCACCCGGGGCGTCGCCCTGCTGGAGTTCACCACTGTGATGTGGATGAGCTACAACGATGGCATGAGGATTCGTTCCGATTCCCGCCATACCAATATCGGCAGTGTCATGGTGTTGTCAATCGTACCAACCAAGTACGGGTTCCCTCCGTGGAGGAGCGCGAGGTCATCCTTGGACTGCCTTTGCACTATACCCAAAACTGCGTTCCCAAGAATGAGCGCAAGTTGGCATCCTTCCGGGACGTCAGACTCACTTTGCTTGGCAATGCCTGGAGTATCCCTGTGGTGGCGTGTCTGTTGAACTGTTTGTTTGCTACTCTGGGTTGGACCTTCCCTAAGTCAGCACAGCAGGTTCTGGATACCTGTCGTCCGGGGACTCACCCTATGGCCCAAGGGCGTTTGGTTCGGTTACCACTCAATCCCAGTCGCGTTCCTTCTCAGGTGGATCCCACTCAACTCAATGTCAAACTTGGAAATCTGATCTCTATAAAGGGTGAAGATATACTTCTCACAACCCCTACAACTCAACTGCAAAAGTTCCACCGCTTGCGTGCAAGTGTGCCCAGCAAGCTATGGCGGTGGCGCATTGTTGCTGGATGGTCATGGACTGGCAATCCAGAACATATAAACGCTCTCGAGCTACGAGCCATTTTGACCAGCGTACGTTGGCGACTAGAGCACCAGATGGACATGAATTGCAGATTCATCCATCTTACTGACTCTCTTGTTTGCTTGCATGCAGTCACTCGTGGTCGCAGCAGTTCCAGGAAGTTACGACGGCCGCTCCAGAAGCTGAACGCCCTGATCCTAGCGGGGAACCTCCACCCAGTGTGGGGGTACATCCATACAGAGCAAAACCCTGCGGACAAACCCTCACGGTGGGGGTCCAAGGTCCGCAGCAAGTTTCGACATGAGTCGAAAAAGGGTGCTTGAGGGACATACTCCGCAGGATCGGGCTACTCAACGTCGTCGTCTTGGAACTTTGAGAGAGCTAACCGTCCAGCCCGCAACTCGGCGACGGTATACACTAGCAGTTGAAGGTTTTAATGCCTACTTAAGACAAGCAGGATTAGCCTTGCCACAGCAGAAGTCCCAGTTGGATCCCTTGGTTTGCGATTACTTAGAGCATCTTTGGTCATCGGGGTCAGGTCGGGCACAGGCCTGTGATACCCTGGCGGGTCTTCAGGATCTGCAGCCAAATTTGCGCGGTCAATTGCAAGGATCCTGGCGACTACTGCGCACGTGGTCCATTAATGAAATACCCAATCGAGCACCGCCTTTGCCCCAGCACGTGGTTCACGCCATGGTTGGCTGGGCGCTGTTTAAAGGCCACAACTCTTTTGCGGTATCATTAATGATTGGCTATTACTGCATGTTACGCACGGGAGAAATCCTGACTCTTCGTAATTCCCATATCCTCTGCAATCCTAAGGATGTGCAGGCTGTCATCAGTTTGGGCTTCACTAAAGGAGGAAAGCGCCAAGGCGCCGCTGAAAGCGTCGTCTTAGGCTTTGAAAATGCCATTTCTATTGTTAAACAATGGAAACGCTTGGCTACTTCGGCCACTCCGTTAGCCCGTTCTTCTGCCCAGTGGCGTGCTCTTTTTTCAGAATGCATTAAGGCACTGAATTTAGAAACTTTTTCTTTTAGACCGTACTCACTTCGACGTGGCGGTGCCACATTTTGGTTTGCCAAGCACCAGTCCATGGACCGCCTGCTCGTGCAGGGGCGGTGGGCGAGCCAAAAAACGGCACGCCTCTACTTGAACGAAGGTTTGGCTATGCTTGCAGCAATGGCCTTGCCAAAGCATCACCCGAGTGTTAAGCCCTTTTTAGGTGTCTATAGCCAATATCTGCCCAATTTCTCCTTTTCAACACTTGAGCCTCCAGCCCTTGGCGGAAGGGTTGGGGGACGTGGAAAAAGCTCTAGAAAGAGCTCAAAGCACAAGGCAATGAAGAAGAGAGGGAAAAAGAATCGCCGTCGATTTTTCTAAGAGGTCCATTTCCTAAATTTCAACCGATTCCTTGTATCCAGAGGCTTGGCTCGGATCTTGGAACGGTTCTGTGTGAAAGTGTGTGCTTGGGGCTTGGCCTGGCACATACCGGTAGGGATAGGGAAATCCCTCAGGAAATGTCCTCTTCAATTTCTGTCTGTTTAATTTTTCTAGACTAACAAGCTGCGAAGTGGAACAAAAGTGTGCCACCAACATCTTTGTACTAACGTCCCCGGTGGTTAAGATGTTGTGGTTTAACGCTTGTTCCATATAGTGTTTTGGTTCAAGGCCCTCGGCCACCCTCCCTTGCCTGAAAAAGCTCTAGAAAGAGCTCAAAGCACAAGGCAATGAAGAAGAGAGGGAAAAAGAATCGCCGTCGATTTTTCTAAGAGGTCCATTTCCTAAATTTCAACCGATTCCTTGTATCCAGAGGCTTGGCTCGGATCTTGGAACGGTTCTGTGTGAAAGTGTGTGCTTGGGGCTTGGCCTGGCACATACCGGTAGGGATAGGGAAATCCCTCAGGAAATGTCCTCTTCAATTTCTGTCTGTTTAATTTTTCTAGACTAACAAGCTGCGAAGTGGAACAAAAGTGTGCCACCAACATCTTTATATATGTGTGTGTGTGTAAATATATGTATTTGTAAATGTTTTTTGCTTTTTATTTTCGAATATGGTGCTCTTCTTATATAGGATCTTCAATGCCCATTCCCCTGAACTGGTCTTTGTATTTGTCTACGTTCTCAACTTGTCACCCGGTGAATTTTCCTTTTTAAAGAACTTTCGCCATTTTCTATTATTTCTTGTCTATATTTCTGTTGTACTGTCTTTTTATACGTGATTCCCATTTAAACTTTGCAACTCAATGGCTTTAACTCCAATACTGCCCTTCGGTTCGCTTGGCAGTATCACACATTTTCTCGCAGAAACTGCTGGGAGCCCACTGTGCTCTTGTGAAAAAATGTTTTTTGCACAAAAAATTGTACGCACCATTATGCACTACTGTGTGGCTTCATTTCTGATAAAAAATCATCACCTTTACCGTATGCGTGCAAATGTGTGTGCAATACTTTGGTTTCTATTTGGATGCTTGGATGATTGGTTTGGTGCAGTGATGCTTTTGCTTTGTCACAGGAGGTGCCACTGGATCATCACCAGTATAGGCAATTCTCAAGAGATCTTTTGGGTATAGCCAGGGGATGCCAAGGTGTTGCCGCATCAGTAGCATCCCAGCAATCGCTGCTCAACGCACTTGTTTCAACTCCCGGGCATGGTGCGAGGTTTGGAGAAGGTGCTGCTTCACATTTTGGAGCTGATGCAGTGGCTCGACGATGGCATTGGAACCAGGGTAGATTTGTTGGTAATGGTTGCCCACCCAACCAGCGATTTGTATCCACCATCAGCGGTTCCATCGTTTTGTTTACCTGTTCATCACCTCGTCTTAGGGGGCTCAGCAAGGGAGAAAGTTGGTGTAGGCTTTCCAGCGACGTTTCCGCCAGTTTCCCATCGCCTCCTGCCTCGCAGTTGTGTCACACCTCATCAGACCTCATCAGAATGTCAGGGGAGTCCTGTTCTTGGTGTCTGCAGTCTACTGAGCAGTCACCTGATGTCACAGCCAGACTTCCCGCAGCCCCAAACCACAAAGTCATGGGCACCAATGACACCGCAGAATGAAGTAGGGGGATGGGTCGCACGTCTTGAGTCAGAGCAGCGCCACTTCAAAATCGGGAATTCAGGAGCAATTAGAAGGATCAGTTGACCAGCGATTTTGTCAAAATCGCCAGCAACTTTGTAGCATCAGGGCCCGAGCGCCGGATGTCGGGTTACCGGCACTTGTTGGTCCAGAAACGGTGCTGGCCCAGGTCCAAGGCTCACTGCGTCGTGGTGGTGGCCGAAGGTTGTGGTGATACCCTGCTGCAAAGCTCTGGCGAAGTGGATGGTCGCCTGGCGCAGCGATGGCCTGCAGGGATGATGCGCAGCACTGGTTGTAGGATGATCCCCAGAAATCCTCCACTCCCAACATCTCCCCACTGATGTATATTTGAGGGGGATGTATATTTGGGTTAGGAAGGGGGATCCTCAGAATCACCAGCTCGTGTGTTGCACTTGTTGGGGGTTCGAACCACACAGATTTTGCCACGAGAAGCTTGGAGGTTGTCCATTGTGGAATGCTCTCAGCATTACCCCCTGTCTCAAGCAACACTGTGTTGCATAGCTCCTGGGTCGGACTATAGCAACATCCAATCTGGCGTCCAATCTACTTCCCAGCCATGTCTGCAGCTGCGCTGGCTCGAGATAGATCTAATCGTCAGGCAGCAAGGGGATCACAAAATGATAAGATAGGAGGTGATCTTCCTTTCCTGAAGTGTTCTTCCAAGCTAGTCACACCATGACAAGGTCAGCTTGTGCGAAAGAGAGCAGTGCATCACTGCAATAATTCCAAGTCGGAGCATGTGTCACTTGTTTGAAGTACGAAGCTTCATCAACGATGGAGTTGCCAGCGCGGCCGCCAGCCAATCACCTGACTGGCCACCATGGATTGAGGCATCCAATGCCTGGGTCAAGCTGGAAGGTTTTGCCTCGATAGCTGTCCATTTGCGCCCCGCCAGGATGATAGCAACAGCAGCTTTGTTGCCAGTCGCCTTTGGTTGTGGGAACAGTCCACTGACAAGTACATTAAAATAGACCCGACCAGGAATTGTTACAATAAATTTGATACTAAAGGTTATTAAGACACAACATGAAGCAACTACAAACAAGTCTTGCACTTGCGTGGGGACGTGACGTGAGGGGCCTGTGAGATGGCGCGATAGAGAGAGAGAGAGAGAGCGTGTAACTGTGCACGTGCCTATAACAATTACACAGGCACATATGGCGTATGACATATGATCAGAAGTATCCAGATGATTCCAGATGAACGATGGCAGAGTGGGTGTCATGTCCGCATCTCGACTGTATGTGACTGCATGATGGTCCATGATTGCCCCCTTCTCATGGACACGTCTTTACCTTGTTTACCTAGAAAACGCTATACTGTGTCATGCAATGCCATCCCATACCACACCACATCACACGGTACATATGTACATTGTGAAACCAATTGCGATTGTACTACATCACCTCGCACAACATTCAACATGCGATGACCAGGGATGCACGCATCACCCTGCATAACGTGACGTCACATTGGATTACAGTCCATGCGTGTAACACATGTATCGAAGTTAGATGAGCAGATGGCTTCACTGCCCACTCCTCACAAGGACATCCGTGCCACCTAGGTGCAGTTTGCTTGGCTGCATCCAGAGACCGGCTTCGAAAGGCTCCTTCCAAGCCAGAGATCAGGGAGCAATGGGCAACAGAGCAACACACGGCCACAGGTGCCGCGTTGGCACATTTCGCTTGGTGCTTTGCAAAGGTCAAGGCGGGAGTGGCTGTTGTCGGGTCTAGAGATGACAACAGGTTGAGGTACAATTGGTACAGCCATGTCAGGGGTGGAAGTATGTACGGAACTGTTTGGGCAGCCGGGTTGGAAAGGCTTGGAAGAAAAATGGGTCCCAACATGGCGGTAAACGGCCAGGAGCGAGATCCAAAGATCGTTGATGCCGTCGTGCTGGCAGCATTGCAGAAGTTGGACGAGCTAGTTCCGCAGAATCTTGTTCAATGTTGCTCCCTTTAGAGCGCGTCAGCTGTTGAATCGAGAGGGCGAGAGCTAAAGAGACACAGCGTAAGAGATTTACACGCAGAAAGTCAAAAAGTGATGCACGTGCAAGTGTAAACAGAATTAAACAGACATAAACAGATTAAGAACACATAAAAACCACCGGGACAAATACGACGGATGATATGTTTACAAACAGTCTGGCACCAGCCTGACACCGATCCACACATGACCCCAGGAAGCTTTCCTACATGGCCTGGTGGCTCGCCACGCTTCGCGTCAGCCGCCCATCGGTTTGGCAGTCCATGGCCGCAGCAGTCCAGCGCAAGTTGGATGCCGCGGTGAGCTTTGGACCGCAGGATGTGGCTGGCATCATGTGAGGATTCGCCAAAGTACAGATCTATCAGGAGCCAAAAAGTTGCGATTTCATGCTGCACCGGGTTGCATCACCACAGCTGTGATTCTGAATAGCAACCATCATTGTACTTCTTGATTTTGGTGAGTGCTGAGATTCACTGGGTCAGTATTGGTACAAAACGATGCCCCCCAGTCAGTCAAGAGTTAATTTGTTTACCTCTGTTATAACTAGGCCAGCTAGGATTCATTTTGGCTACAACTACAGTCAGTTGGATCATTAATCAACTTGTAACCCTGTGCTGATGGTTTTAAAGTCCTCTATTTTCCTAATAATCTGTCTATATGTATATATATATATATATTTATAAATGTTTGGGATGGCTGGTTGATTAAGAATGATTTTTCATATGAGTTGTAGCCACCAGAGCCGGCCCCAAAGAAGTGCCTTGGCCACCTCCCAGGAGCAGCTCCTTGAGGCCTTGACCGCGCGCGTGAGATGGGCGGAGCCGCGGAGTCTCAGCAACATCGCCTGGGCATGCGCCGCCCTGAGCCACCGGCAGCAGCCCTTCCCGGAGCTGTTGATCTCGGAGGTGATGAGCCAAGGGGAGGACCTGGCTCCACAAGGCGTGGCCAATGTCGCGTGGTCCCTTGCGAAACTGGCCGCAGCGAAGCTTGGGCCGTTGAAACGGTGCTGCTCTTTTGCGGTTGTTTGGGCATGTCTGAGCATCATATCCAGCCCTTTGGGGTAAATCCTCAGTGAAGCTCTGGCCCAAAAAACATCAACATACATCAACCAACTTAAATCGTTGGGACTTTGAGAAATCGATGATCTTGAATGATTTGGATGCGATGAATCAGTGAGTGTGTTTCCTGGCTTCAGCCACCCAGATCACCCTCTCGAAGTTTCGTCATATGGAAAGTTGCCCCTCTACCACACCTGTATGCCTGCGAATATGATATAGTATGGTAAATGAACACATCAAAATATCATTAGATACATGGATATATATGGATAAATGGGACATACTGAATTGTTGTGGATGTTCTTTGATTGGTTCGCAGATGGGTGCTCAAAGCGAGCAACCAACAGAATTAGTTTCATATGGTAGCTGACAGCTCGATTTTTTGACAGAGGGTCACCACTGAAGATTGCTCCATAGATGGGCACTTAAAGACAAATGATGATCGAACCAGCCATAGATACTGTAGACATTTTTTAGACCTACCGTATATAGAAGTAATCCTTACTAAAATCGCATATGAGTAATTAAGGGTAATTGAGGTCCAGTAGTACTTATTCAGATCGGGTATTGCCGGTTAAGGTCCAGTAGTTCTTATTCAAATCGGATATGAGTAATTAAGGTCCAGTAATACTTATTAAAATTAGATAATAGTAATTACTGAAAAGAAATCGCATATATGGATCAAGGTCAAAAATGATATTAAGAATAGATTTCTTTAATAAATATTATAAAATTGTACTTTAATTTTGAATAAATAAATGAATAAATCGATAAAAATAAATAAATACATATATATTTTGAATATTCGACTTGTTCCGAGCGTATGTTGATAATTTTGGCTCACAGTGGCGCATCTGCCACGCCTTGCGCCTGCTCCTTCGCAGAGTTTTGTTTCACCAGCCCCTTAGGAAGACGCCGCTGCTGGACATGCTGAGTTCCCTGATTGAGCAGCGTTGCTGCGAGTTTGGTGCGCAGGAATTGGCCAACGCAGCATGGGCAGCGGCAGTTTTGGAGATCCACGAGATGCAGATGGGCAAAATTGCCAGGGAAGCTGCAGCCTATGCCAGCAGCAGGAGAGGGACATCGCTGGGAATCAGCATGTGGTGGGGGGGTCAGGAAAGCATTTGTGCTGGTTGATGAATGTCGATGATGTTTCACGATGACTCATGACTCATGATGTTTAAACCGCTGGTAGATGATGGCCAGTGGCGGTGGCCAAACATGCTTGGTGTTTGTTTGGAAGATTGATGGACTCGCATCATCATCGCAGGCAGATGGACTCGCAGTGCATGGCCAACACTCTCTGGGGCCTTGCTCGCTTGGCTTGCCGCGATGAGCCCTTGCTGCTTGCATTTGGCGGGGCCCGTAGTGTGGTGCTGCAGGGTGGCACACAGGAAATGGGCAGCTTCGTGTGGGCCATGTGCAAGCTGGTTTACAAGGACCAGCTCGTGTGCTGGGGTCATGTGGAAGCAAGATGAACCAAGATTGTTTGGGTGTCTTCACTGTTGTGCTTGCGCGTGGGTGCCAGGATGTGCCATGTCCATCCACGTCCCAATGTGTCCAAATTAGTCATTGTAAAACAGGCAGCACGTTATTTACCACAGGGAAACAGTCAAAACAATTCAAGACACACATGTAACAAATAGATGGGCACAGAGGGAGATAGAGAGAGATAGAGAGAGAGCGCACGCGCACACAGACACGCGCATGCAGATGTTTACGCTGTCCGGAGTGGTGCAGCTTTTCGTCATCACTTTTTGACACCCTGGGTTTCAGGAGCCGCAAGTCATGGATGACGTTGCGACCACCACTTTGGCGCGTGTCTCCGAATTGTCCTCGCGGGTGATTGCCAGCATCCTGTGGTGTTTCGCAACGCTGGGCATCTTGCAATGGATTTGGCACCGATTTGGCGCCCCTTCTGAACCATCATAAACCAGCCATTAGAAGCAGCACATAACCGCTGCCGTATCATTAGGATGAACTTTTTATATTTTTTCATTCTATGGTCATTCAGTATTTTGATGTACTTGTCATGGCTCACCCATTGAAGGCAGCTGCCTTTCCACACTTCTCCGTTTCATGTTTTGATGCATGAGTTCAGCAGAAGATCCCGTTGCTTTCCCCATTGACCCTGGCTGAGGCACATGCGACAGGCCGCTGCTTTCCACCATGGCTGCCGCGTTTCCGATTGGCCATGACCTGGTGTCCCAAGACGTAGCAAACATGGCCTGGACCTTTGCGAAGCTCATGGTCAACGACCACGTTGATGTACCTTAGCCGTGTCAGTCCCTTCAGGCTCCCTCAAATTTCTATTCCCTACAAGACAAGGGTGGTGGCTTCATGCCCCTGCTGGTCCATTCTCTAACTCAGCCCCTTTTGAAATCTGCAGGTGCTGGTGGATGCCTTTCTGGCTGTGAAGCAGTTCAAGCTGCAGGAGTTGTCCAACATAGCATGGGGATTCTCTACTTTGGCAGTCTCCAGCGCTCCAGCTTGGCATGTCCTGGCTGAAGCCAGCGTGCAAGAGATACATACTGGAGATCCATCCCTGGCTGACCTGGAAAGTTTGGTTGCGGCCACTGCGGTGGAAAGAGGGGATTGCAGCTTCGAAGCTTTGTATCCCGGCATTCTTTTGATTTCCAGCTTCTTTCTCTTGCAACTGAGATCGGGACCTTTGAACGCTTGTGAGCACAACAAGTCGATACAGAAATGGTGGTAGCCCTCAATCATCTCAAACATGGTCCTGTTTAAAAGAAAACCGCCAACAGTGGAGGGTTTGCACCATGTACCTCCTTGGTTGTTGCCTCCCAAGGCACGAGATCGCAGCTCAAACCTTGGAAGAAAGGGCTCGCAGTTTGGATGCTCAGCATCCGAGTCCAGTGCGTCTCGGTGCACCTGGCGAGACCCCTGCGGTGCTGGCGCGGGGAGATGGGGACCTCGGGGACCTCTACGTGTTGTGGAAACCTCCGGGCTGGCGGGTGGATGTTGGACGGGATGACTTCCAGGGGATCGCTGAAGGGCGCGACAGCACGGGCAGCTCGGCTGCATCATGGAGATGGTGCCCGGTTCCTCACTCCATCAGCAGCAGGGATGGTTGGGGAATGATACATGT
>VSDK01012836.1:380214-394038 GCA_009767595.1 Symbiodinium kawagutii | reverse complement strand
CATTCCTGTGTCGGTCTGCTGGGCACATTGCACGTGCCAGGTGAAGCTACTTTTGACAGCAGCTTGGACTTCTTTGGGGCACCGACGTGTTTGGTTGAGCTGTCGTGCAGGGAGGGGCATATGAGGACTGTGTCGCGATCGATGCAGCCTTAGTCCCTTCTCATCATTGGCATTCGTGTCGCCATAATAAACACACATTCGTGATGATGGTGATGATGGTGATGGTGATGATGGTGATGGTGATGGTGATGATGGTGATCCATAATCCATGCTGGAGGCTCTCTAGATCTTGGATCTTTGCTCCTTGTCCTCCGGTCTTTGGTTGTTCCTTGGGCACTCTGGGACGCTGAGGTGAAGTACATTGACCCTACCTACATGATTCGAGCCATCAAGCCAAATGCCAACGACAGTGCCACCGGCAGCGGGATTGAACCACTGGACCGTCTCTCCTTTTAAAGAGGGCCGTTCATGCTATGGGAAGAGCTGGTCATCTAGCGACTGCTGGTGATGGCTCAGGATGCTTCATGCTAGTTGATGAGGTTGACCGGAATATACGCCTCCTTTAAGAAAACTCCGATGGAAAATGGTTGCCAAAATCCGAGTGGTTCAATGTTCAGAGCATTGTAAAAGCAGATGTAACAAGGATAACAAGGTCAATTCCTTAAATTGCAGAGAGTTGAAGGCCACAGAATGAATTGAACGCTGGCCATACCTGGCACCTTGCACCCTAGCTGTGCTCCAGGTGTCTACTGCTCCATGCTCAGCCACAACGCAGTGCATGCGGCCATGGCTGGCTACACAGCTATCACTGTCGGTGCGGCTCTCAATCATATCATGAGCTGCAGCTTCGTTCTCTTAATGTTGCACTGCTCATCTCGAACTTTTGCCATTGATTGGCATCTTCTACTACGTCCTGGAAGTAAAAAAAGTAGTAACGTATAGTACAGTGAATAGATTTATGATAATGTGCTCCTTCCATCTCCTTCCAGCATGCGTGGTTTCATTACTGGTGATTCATGCCGGAATTCTCAAATTTCTCATAGATGGCCGCTGCATAGCTTAGACTTGCCGGTAGGTCAGATCAACTGTCGTTACGTCATGCTGCCCATTGCCTGCGTGACCAAGAACCCACAGCCACTTGGCAGAGATCCCTTGGGTGCGCCTGTCCATGGTGGCCAAATGAGCTGCCAGGGGGCCCCAAACGGTTGCGTTCATGAGTTTGTTGAAGTGACCAGGGTGGTCTTTATCGTTTCTTCGTGAGACTCCGTTTTTGGTGTCGGGTCTCTGCCATTCTTATTGCCTTTGTTGGGGTTATTGTTTCTCAGGGGTGCACGTCACGATCGATGGGAACACCAGTATCTGCCCTTGTTCATCCTTCGCAATCATGACATCATTGCTCCCCAAATCATTGGGAATCCCAGAGAACATGGTGATCTTCACCCAGGGTTCATCCTGGTAATGGCTCGTCAGGAAGAGGGTGGATTTGCTCAGCCAGAGGTGCGACGGGTGGGGGATATGGCGAGGCCCTTCAGGTTTGGGGGTTCAGGCGGGATTTCTGGGACCTTCAGTCAGTCCATGGATAGCATCTGGGCCGAGTCAATGTGATGCCACTCATCAATTTAGCAGATACAAAGCTAGGTGGGTCCCAAAGCAAAAGAAACCGCACTTGCTTCCGGAGGATTGCACATAGCCTAGCAAATCACACATGTTTTTTCTTACTGCGTTGCTGGAATCTATGTTAATTATCGAGACTCTGTGGTTTCCGGTTTGGCGTCGACATATGTCATACATAAGGCTAGTGGGCAATCATCCTGGCTGAGGTGACCGAAGGGTTCATGATGGTTCAGCCATGACCCCCCGGGTATACCTCTCGATCCCTCGGATCCGTAGCAGCTTGGGAGACCTTTCCATAGCCAGGGGATGCCAGCGGGCCGTCCCCAGCGGAGGTTCCAAGAGTTGGTGAGCACCACCCTGCAGCCCGACTTCACGCCTGATGGAGTGGAGGTGAAATCCCCTGAGAAGGCCGGACAGCACCGGAGAGTGATGACTTCAGTAGGTATAATTAGTACGTGACCAATTTGCCAAAGGGGTTTCTTTGTAGAATCGGCCACTTGTCAACTCAAACTAGATCTGGTTACGTATAGATCAAGCAGTCAGTTATGCAAAATCAGCAAAGACATGCAACTACAGCAGTATACAGCAGTTGTACTTGGCAGTTTGCTGGAGGGGATTTTCCTCCAGCCATTGCAGCCATGGACGATCCCTGAAGTGTCACCTCTCAGGCCAAGGAGAACCCGTTGCTCACCGTGTCTGAGCCCGTGGCTGTCATGGAAGCACTTGGGGCTGGAGAAGAGGCGCCCATGGGGGACCGGCAAATCTCAGGGAGGTGCCCCACAGTTATCATCCTTTAAACTGATCATGTCTATAGTAGTGAAGCCAGCCATGACTTGGGGGTCACCAAACTGGCTTCAGTGTATATCTTTCAAGCACAATGGGTGTCTCTTCAGAAGAGGGTTTCTTCAGCTCAACATGCAGATTCTTGTGGCTAAAAAAATCCCAAAACATTTCCATGAAACTGGGGTAGCATGAGCAACCCAAGATTGTGAAGAGGTGAGCTGGGATTTTTGTTAGGTTCAGTTGGGAAAAAATTAGGCTAAGGTGGGAGCGAGGGACCAAAATTGGGAAAAAGTTGGGAATGCATTGGGAAAATTTTAGGCAAATTAACAAACAATACTCACAGTGAGAGGACGGAGGGGCCAAAATTGGGAAAAAGTTGGAAATGCATTGGGAAAATTTTAGGCTAATTAACAAACAATACTCACAGTGAGAGGACGGAGGGGCCAAAATTGGGAAAAAGTTGGGAATGAATTGGGAATAATTTGGGAAGAATTTAGGTTCAATTGGGAATTGCTTAGGCAATTTTAGGTTTTGTTGGGATTTGGTGGGATTTCATTGGGAAACGCATTTTGTGAACGTGGCTTGAAGAAGCACTGTACTGAAGAAGCACTGCAAGTGCTTCAATGAGTATAGATAGGTTGTGGTCATTATACAGGTGTCATTGACCGTGATTGAACATCATAAAAGATCTAATCATTGACTCTTAGACCCTTGTTAAACATCACTTGCTCAGTATTACCCATCATGGGCTGTTGTCAAACTTCAGTACCTGCACATTGTTGACTAGTATTGACTTTTGTGGAGCATCATGTACCTGCACCGTCTTCACCGTGATTGATCACTATTGACTGCATTATTGACCGTGAGAAGCCATTGCTCACTGTTCCCAAGAGTAAATTATTCAGCATGTAAGCACTATTTTTCGATTTCAGCGGTGTCACCCGAAGATGGTGAATCGAACACTTTGACGGTGAATCGTACATTGTTTCCATCCAACTCGACTTTACGCCCAACCTGCACTTGCTGCGCGTAGGTTCGCCGCCTTGAATGCGAGCATTTGTCTTTGACCTTCGGCGAGAGGGACTTTACCACCACACTCATTGAACAGGCACCGAAGAATGGGTCTCAGGTGGTCTCAGTGGCAATGGAAAATGTGGACAGCTGTTTTAATTTCCAAATCATGTAAGAGTACGAAAGGGAGAGAAAAATCAGAGAGAAATAGCGCGAAAGCAAATGAAAAATGAAAGAAATAGCATGAAAGCAATGAGAAATGAAAGAAATAGCATGAAAGCACTCTTCAAATGCATTGCTTTTGAAACCTGTCGGAGAGAGCACCATTGAGCATCCTGGTGCAACGGTCGCCAGGTGAAGGGTGGCGAGGTGAGCTTCTTTGATCAGACCTCCTGGGTCAGCCTCAGAGTTGGGAGAGCGGGTGACGCGGTGGGACCCAGGATCTAAGCCCAGTTGTAGCTGCTGTTGGCTGCTAGGCCCAAACCTTGATTCATTCGAGGGGGTTACAATAGCCTTGGGTTTCACCACTTTCACTGGCAGCTGTAATGCTGATGGACTCAGAGAGACCCAAGCACCTCACTGTCCACAGCCATTGCGCCATGGTACTCCCCCAACCAGAACCGGGGCTTGTTTTGTCCTGGGTGCAATCCTGCACACATTGATTAAGCAACAATGCCGAAAATGAGGGGCCTCAACGCCATGCTGCCCATGCTTGTCGAAAGCAAACAACAACTGCAGTAGCTTGTCAAACAAGGGTTTCGCCAGCAAACCATCACAACATATCAACCCAAGAGCAACTAAATGCAGAAACAGATCATCAAATTTGACGGCATTCTTCCACCAGTAGGAACAACATACGGAAAATATGATGATTTTGAGTTGGGAAGTCTGGGAAGTAAAACTATTTCTTGGTGCAGCATGGGCGAAATGTAAGAGAAGGCAGAGTTTTGAGCAGAGCACTTTGGCTTCGCAACTTCCTGCTTCGAGGTGACACAAACTTTGGGTCTGCCTGGTGTGCGCTTGCAGATGCAGAAGGCAAGCGGCAGTTGTGACCATTGGTGACCAGAGCCATGCCAAACAGCCTCGTTGCATGAGTTGGTGGTTATCAAATTGGGGTGTCAATCACGATTCAAAAGCAATGGACAAGAACTAGCACACTGGTTTACTGCAGTTCATTCATGGTTCAGAAGGTTTATGCTTAACGATCAACAGATGATCGCTAAGCACCCAGAATGCAATATAGACCAACAATATGGTCGGGGCTAGCATCCAGCCAACAGCCATGATCGTTGATCATGGTGAATATCGAGCTAATGTGGGGATTTTGGAAACAAGGCCAAAACTTGTTAGATGGAAGTCTGGATTTCTCTGACTGTTTCTTGATGGGTTCCCTGCATTTTGCAAAGTTTCTTCCATGGTATCTATTGGGATTCATGGCTTTTGCCATTTCTCCGCTTGTTGTTTTCTTTGTTTTTCCCGATGCCTCTTGTGGTCTTCCCATGGATTTTGCTTGGATTTGATTAGTTTTAACAGTGCAAGGTCATTGTCCTACGAAATTAATGGAAAAGGCCAACCAGCACATGATAAACAATGTGCTTTCCAAAACAATTACGCCTATTCTACGATCTTTGTAAAGTGTTTGTTCGCGATTTTGATGAGCATCATGACTTTTCATTGTTTTCCGTTGGGTTCGTTGCAACTCTTTTGCATGGTTTCGACCCATATGGGGGGGGACCCCTGGAAGCAGAGAGAAGAAGAATTCATGGTTCTTGCCATTCTTCAATCGTATTCCTTGGTATTGTTGCCATGAACGTGGCTACTGAAACAGGCAGATTGTCCAATGAGATGGTTCCCCCAGTTCTAGGTGTAACAGCTACGTTGGTTGCCAGTATTTGCTAACTATGGGTTGGTATAGCCTTGGCATGACCCCTTTTTGTTGGCAGCAGCCTTTGATCACCATCTAGAGATACCTAGAGTTGCAGGCGTCCAGATCCCCATCAATGGATCATCCAAACATTAACAGGATAGCGCTAAACGCATCCCCGCACGGTTCCAAAATTGAGATGCTCGCACCGACGTTCTCAAGAAAAACTTCCACTTAGCCATGAAACAGGTTCTCGAAGGTCAGTAGTTGACCTTCAAGGACCACGCCTCCCTGACAGTAACATGGTGCCACTCAGGCGGGACCACGCCGCACCTTGTACTTCAAGCGGGGTAGCCAAGCAGGGCAGGCTTCCCCGAAAGCTTTGGCTGATGGCCATTCGAATGGACCCTGGGCAATGGCCATTGTGATGGAATTGGGATGGGGATCATGACCTAGCGGAAAGGCTGGACCCTGAGCTACAAATCCAACGTCAAGGATTGGACCCGAGAATGCGCACACAAAGATGATGATCGGAAGCATCCTTGGACATTTTTGGTGAATTTGATGAAGCTCATGGCCACTCAGTTTGTTTGGTCAACTTTGTTTTTTGGGCCTTTCCCTCCTAAATTTGACATGAAGCAATGTGGCTATGACAGCCGGTTCGGGGGGGAACTGAAGCCAGTGCAGCCAACCACTGGGGGTGGCAGCGGCACATAGTGCCAGCATCCCAAGGCCTGCCGATGTGGCAGCCACCATTGTGACCTGCCAGACTCCCAAACGGCATCCTGGGATGAGGGCGGCCACGAGGGCGGGAACATGTGGCAACCACTGTTCAGCCATCCGGTTTGAACGATCATGAACCATCATTGCCCATCATTTCACCATGCCTTAACCTGCACCATGAGTAACCATCAATGATTCACCATCATTCCTCATTCAGCTTCAGGTGGCGGTCTTTGCCCTGGCCTGAACAACGTGATTCGTGAGCTGGCCTGGGTCCCATGCTCTCATGAACTGGAAGGGCACCTCCAAGCGTCATGGGGTGTTCATCATGGGCCATCAGCTGTTGCGTACCAGGTGATGATGCTGTATGCCTATGGTGTCAAGAAAGTCTATGGCATCAAGGGAGGTTTCAAAGGCTGGAGCTCTTCGAAGAACTCATGACTCAAGATTCTTCAACTTCGAGCTTTCTGCATTTTGTCAGCTCTCAGCGACGGAAAAACAGTTGTCATTGGCTTGCTGGCTTGGCTGGCTCGACATGAGGGTGGCAGTGAGAGGTCAATGATGAAGTTCTTTGTTTTGGGATATGTCCAGGCGTTGTCAACCCACAGTGCTGGATTACCTTGACCCCAGAGAACGTGAAAGACATCCACTTGCAAGGCCAGGACGACAGAGCCACGTGCAGAGACATCTTTTATCATCTTTTCAATCACCCCACTGAATGACTCAAACTGTGTGACCAGAACTCTGCCCGGATGGTATGCGGGCTATGGTTCAAAACAATTCGCCAGTCAACTTGATTGCTTTGGTTATATCAATTTCACATCATGGCATTGCTGCAAGGCCATTTCGGTTGGTGTTGGTGGTCCTTTCAGGTACTTGTTTTGTGTAACGCTTAAATACTTGAACCCCTTCCGCCACACACACAAGGAACCAAGGCTTTTGCTCGGCCAGGCGGATCCATCCTGGTGAGCGACCGTGGAAACCCTCCGCACCTTGAAATGGCAGGGGCCCAAGTTCTGCTGAGGCTCTTAGGGTGACTAAGTTGGAACCGCAACATGCTTGCGATAGTTGGGAATACCCAGGGGCTGATAGCCATGGAAATCCGGAAGTGGTTCAATTTCTTGAGTTGATTCATTTTGATTCATTGATCATTGGTTTGGACCGTGGCCATGTTTCTTTCAATATTTCCTTTCACGCTATTTGAAACTGGATGAGGGTCCTTACCTGGAGGCAGTCTGGATTTGGAAGGGAGCCTTTCTATGGTCTGATGATGGGACTCCTCGTGTTGTCGCTGGATGAGGGCATTCAATCTGACTAGAGGAGCTCTGACGACCTTCAGCTTCTCAGAGTGCTCACGTTTTGTGACTGCGTTGGTCACCTGTTGGATCCAGCCCTCTTTGATGCTGAGCTTCCACGTTCCTCAGGCGAAGATGTTGAAGAAGAAAGGTGTGCGACAGCACTTTGTTTTGGGCGGTGACGGCACGCAGAAAGGCCGGGGCCTGCGGCAGCAGTTGTGAGCAGCTCATTGACGTTTGTGCAGATGCTTTCAGGTTAGGGGGCCGCCCAAACCCAAGCAGCAAACAAGAATGGAATATTTCTTGGAAGGGAAAACGATGGAAACCATGGAAAACCACGGAAAACAGCTAAAACCAATGAAATTCCCATGAATTTCCCATGCTTTGGCAGCATTTGAGTTCACGGCTGCCACCAGTCACCTGGATGGACAGGAGCTCATCAGACCTATGAGAAAATGCAGGAGATTGGCCCAGCACCAAGCAAATGCTGTGAGAAATGTAGGTTGGTTGGATTTTTTCAGAGACTTCTGGCATGGCCGTGAGATTTGTCATGGAGCCATGACAGCTATTTCTGCGGTTGTTAGAATTGTTAGTTGCTGGTTTGACTTTGGTATGGAGTTATGACAGCTATTTGGCCAATGCCACAAGAAATTACAACATCAAATGCCATTTGCTGGCCAGTGCCCATGCACGGCTGGCATTGCCGGCCACTGACTGAGTTTTCCAATGCTAACCATGCGGTGAGTAGTATCATATTGCGTATGTTTGGTCGCACTTCGCGCTTCTGTACAGACATCTCCCCCACGCAGACACACATTTGTCATCTCTATATGTGGTCAGCTGCCTGGGATTGCACATGCCACGGCCGCTGAGGTTGGGAATGCGCTGTGGTAGGTGTGCCCAAGACCATTGACAACGACATCAACCTTCTGGACTGCTCAGCCGCAACAGCAGCATCAGCAGGGTGCTGAAGCATACGCCAACCCAACTAAGATAGAAGGGATGAATCCTCTCTGAATCACCGGAACAAAGGCATGACTCCTCCTTGCTTGGAACCCTCTCCATGCGAAGGGTTAGTCCCTGTGCTGCACATTAGTACTGAATGAGATCACTCCCACAATTATACCGTCCATAGGCTGATTTATAAGAGTGGCGAGTTTTTTTGTTGGCAACGCCCATCGCTGTGTGCTAGTAACAATAAGATAAAATGTTCAGTGAATATTTATCGCGATGGATAGACAATTGCCTCTCCCCATTACCCAAAGGGGTTGGCGCTAGGCAGCCCCACAGCATCCCTTTTGGAAAGGGACAAAGTTGCAATTCCTCACCTGGGTCTACGACACTTTCAAGGAATACAGTGCTGTGATACATTGGTGCCATCCATGTAGTGCAGCACGCTACATGGGGGTAGCCTACAATGCCCACTCCAAGTTGCATCTCAGCCAATGCCGCGATATTCAAAATATATGACCGGTGTGGGTACAACAATTACGCAATCCTGTTTTGGCACACACACACACAATGCTAGGGACAAATTCGAACAGCAAATCTGTGCAAGGGACAATTTCCGATGGCTCCAAACCAATGGTCGTCGTAACCCAGCGGTGGAACTTGCCAGGACCGTTCCTTTGGTTTTGACACTGCGATGCCCCTTGGTGTGTTACTGAAGGGCAGAGGGCGTCAGCCACACAAGGGCGCGGTGCTTGGTGGTACACTCTGGCACGTCCAACGCTTGGATCGCTGTTATTGGTTGCCAATGATTGCTGATCAATCTATGCCCATGGTAGGTTGAGTTGATCCATTCCAGCCTCACTGCTGTTGGTTGTGGGCAGTGCTATTGTGAAGTTCCTCTTGTTACTACCACTGCTATTGAAATAATTGCTGATTGTTGTTGATCAAACCCCTATCGTTGGTGGTCATATGCCTTTGGCATCCCATGGTCATACATTCTTGTAGTCGGTGTCGTTGTCGTTGTTGCTGTTGTTGTTGTTGTTGTTGTTGTTGTTGTTGTTGTTGTTGTTGTTGCTGCTGCTCTTGTTGCCGTTGTTGGTATCAGATTCCCAGGATTCTCGCATGGCCGTTGGTGATGTTTGAACGCTTGTTGGTTGTGCTGTTGCTGCTACTGTTTCTCTATTGATTATTGTTGGCCGGCCATATGGCTGCGGTTCAATGCCCTGTTACCCCTGGCTGTTCACATCCCCTCAAGGACCAGCCCAGCTGTTTTGGGATGTTCACTTACTTTTTTGGATGACATTCACGTGTTCCTGTCACCCTACTGTATCGCATTTTCCTAATGACCCTGGCTATCATGGGATGTTTGCGCTGACCCATAGCCAATCCCCATGCGCACCCAAGCCCCTTGATTTCAGGGCGGAGGCACTGAATGCCATCGAGACTGCCTACGTGGAAGCCACCTGCAATGCCAATTGCATCGGCCTGGTGAAGCTCATGGGAAGGTCTGCGGGCATGGGAACGAGCTTGTATCAAAACATATCGAAACTCATGGGACTATATGTGACTCATGGCATTATAATGTTGACATATAATTTGTCATTAACTCTACCTACCTATTCATGCGTTAGAATCTTATGTGACTGGATATTGGCATAAAATAGTTGAAAGGGCATGGAAGGGCTATTCACAACTTGGTCAGGAGCCGTGCCTAGAAGATCGCTGTTGGCGGTGCAGCAATTGTTTGATGGTCAAGTGATGCTGACGTTGGCCTTTAAGCGTTTGGCCAAGTATTGGTAAATGTTTCCAACACCATCAAGTTACCATCAACTAATCATCAACTGACCATCAGCTAACCATCAGACACCAACCCCAAGTTTTGTTTGGGTCGGTGGTATTGTATGTGGCGTCCGATGGGGGCCATCAATTTCTGACAGAAACTTCCACTCAAATCACGGCACAGACCACAGAGAGAGAGAGAGAGAGAGACCCACAGAAAGTAAAGCTTGGCCAGGCAGGGTAGCACTTCCGAATGTTTCACTACCAAATTGTGAATTATACTACTTTTCTTATGTTAATATTAACGACTCATAATTGAAAATATTTCATGAATATAATGTTTCAGTCACGAGCCGGCAAGATGATCACCCCACGTGCCGAGCCGCGCCGCGAGGCACTGCGGCTACCTGACGATGATGTCGGTCCTGGCCGCACGAAAGGTGGACATCTGCCTGCTGCCTGAGATGGACATCAACTTGGACAAGGTGCCAGCCCTGGTGCCCTGGAAGGAGGAAGAGTCACTTATGTGCTCCAATGCTTAAACATATCAAGACATAATTGGACTACTGATTCATAATGTTGGTATTGGTAGCTCATGATGGTTGATAGAATGCAGACTAATGACTGGTTGAGAATGGTCAGTGAAATTCATGATGGTTACTCAATTTGGCAGGTGTGGCATGGAGTGTTGTAACAGCCAGGGCTCTCAGTTTGTATTGGTACTGCTGGCTGCACATAGATTCGATGTATTTTCATGGGCTGGTTTCCATGGCTCTCGTTGGTCTGTGCAGTTGTATCCCGAAGCTATGAATCAAACATCAGATGGGCTTGGGTTCCATCATCCAAGAAATTGGCATGTACAGCTGTTTCATGAATTCATGGGATGTGAGAAGCCAGGGATACACTACCCACAGCATCCCACAGTCAGATTTGCATCCCCAACTGGATCAGTTGACATCCCAACATGCGCAGCCTGGAAGGTCTTGGATCATTGCGTGGAGTTGGTGAGCACCAGCGGCTGCGCAGTCGCTCGGCCTGGGATCTGTGGGAATGGTTGACCATGGGTGGAGCTTCCCCCATGGTGGTTTCTCACCAACCCGCGTCCGTTTCAGCGCAATTCTTGGTTGTCACCGGTGGCAAGGGAGCTTCCACTGTGAAGACGTCTTGCTTCTTGTTGGGATCAAACTCGCCATTTCAAGACTCGCTCAAACGGCATCGGCCAGATGCCATCATGCGACAGGACATTCTTTCTCCCAAAGCCTTTTTGGGTACTCACTGTAGCTACTACTGGTGACTTACCCTTCATGGTTGATAGTTGTTGTTGATAGTTCATAGTTTTATGAGAGTCAATAGCTACTAGTCGTGCCAGCACAGGGGCATCACCCGGCTTTTTTGAAGAAGACTTGGCATTTGCGCTTTGAAACCCAGCTGCTGATTAGCAAACGCTGTGCTAGTCACCGACTTCCATTGCACCTATCGGCCGCAGCAGCATTTTTGTTGACAGATCTTGAGGGTTAACACATCTATTTGCACTAATTAGCTATTTTCAAACTCTCAGCTATAAACAATTTAGCAGAACTTTGCTATGAGATACTCCAACACCTAGACCCATCGTCAATTTTTTTCACCACGATGGACAGCATGGTCCGCCCGGTTTTTCTGAGGTTGTGGTCATCGCTGAAGGTTGTGGAGACACCTTGATGAACGGCACAGGATGCTGTGGGCATGAGAGCCTGCGGGAGACGAAAGAAATCACACCACGACACTACGTGGTTCAAAATGTTCAAACAGGTTCAAGCTCCGAAATGATGTACCTCACCCATGTAGGGCGGCAACTGACCTACGGCGGATTGATTACCGGTTGTTGCAGCCACAGGTACCCAGCATACGCTTCACCATGCAGCATGACGTCCACTGTTGCGTAATGTCTCGGATGTGGGCTGCTGTATTTTTATGTATATTTGGCTTTTGGCCATCTCAAGCAACATTCAATCCAACTATGCGTGTTTGCCAACAACTGTTTCTATTGTTTTCCTTGCTCCGTTGGGGCAATGATGCCAATCAAGCAAATTCGTTGGCTGGTCATGATAAATTATTACTATCAATTTTGTTGGATGCTCGTTGGCCAGTGTCATTGAGCATTCTTGTTGCGCTAACTATGTTAAACAATCACAGGTGTATAGTTGAAGTTCACGAAAAGGAAAGTTTTCAGCCGTCTCCCATTGTCAGTTCTTCCTTGTTGGTACAAATAATCGGGTGGCCAATCAAAAACATCATTTAAAATAATCCTCAGTATTGTTTTTGTTTTCAGTCATGGCTGCCTTATCGACAATAACCCCCCCAAATACACCATCAAGAGCAGCCGGATAAGGCATGAAAAGTCGCTGGCAGCTTACCCCTGGGCTGGTGACAGGAGGAACCGATGAGGGTGGCAACAAGAAGATCAGTGACGTGGGTCCGTGGTTGAAGGCCCTGCGTGTGCGGGTCGAGCCTGGCGGGTCATTCATAACCCATGGGAACAAGCATGAGAAGAGTCGAGACATACAGAATCAGTCACATTGTAGGCCTGAATACTTAGTAAACAATCACAATACGCAATGAACATGGGATCTTTAAAGTCACGCAAGGGCCATGATTTTTCATCTCTGGAAATTGTTGCGAATCCCATGCCCCCAGGACTCCATCGTGAATCACTTCAAGACGTTGAAGCAGCTTGGCTGACGCCCACTCGGAAAGTACAGCTGGCCAAAAGCTGGGCACCAAATGAAATCCATGGAGTCTCCACTGCATAGGAAATTTAGAGTTAATTTTTGTTTGGATCCATGAAGTTAGTGTTATCAAATCAGCGTGTCTTGGCAGATGTCACCACCAGCAACAACAGCACCAACAACAACCATGCCCAACAACCACCACCACAGCGACAACGACAACTGCAGCAACCACAACACCAACAGCTACAAAAACAGCAACAGCAACAGGGTGCAGCTGCCTTCTGTGAGGCTTCCCATCACCATCAAATACGTGGATCCGACCTACCAGGCTCCTGGGATGCAGATCTTGATGTCAGATCTTGATGTCCGGCTGGGGTGCCGCAACGGGCATTGCTGCAGGGCATGACATGTCTTGCGATGCAGGTGCGTGCTGTTCCGGCCAACCCCAACGACAGCTTCTCACCTGCACAGGGCAGTGGGGGAACCCCCAGCTGAGGTTTGGGTTTGTCATGTCCATGGCCATGGTAGTGCCTACAAACCATCCAATCATAGCATTGCTGACAGCCATTATCAGCAGGGAAACCACCAATTTAGAGGGGTATACATGGGTATACCATGGTATGCCATTTTTTGGGCAAACCCATTTGATTTTGTCAGTTGGATGGCGGTTGATGACGGGCCCAATGGACCCAGTAATCAATCTCAGCTATCGTTGTTCCACTGGCACTGCAGCTGAGGCATTTACTGCTCTGAATTGGCACAAGCAGCAGTCCATGCTGCCATGGCGGGCTACACCGGGCTGACGGTCGGCAAGGTGGATCAACACGCGGCTGGGATGAGAAATTATTTGCTACCGCCAAAGATCTTGGTTTGAGAATGGTTGAATGGAGTTGGGTTGGATGTGGGCTTTGATTTTGGAAGGGTGGGGTGTGCAACACATGGTTTCAGGTTTGGGGCTTATGGCCCTAACTCAGAACCTTCTGACCAGTGTGCACCAAGGTGGTCTACTTGCCGATCAAGTTGCTGGTTCCTTTTCTGCAGGAATGGCTCTACTTGGGCTCAGTGGTTCGGATTAGCCACCATCCAAAGAGCG
>VSDK01012836.1:347457-380177 GCA_009767595.1 Symbiodinium kawagutii | reverse complement strand
AGAGCGGTTTGGGGAAAGCAATGGAAACAACATGAAACAACCATCGTAATTAACTAGTTGATCAATATCCATCAATATCCATTGCCATATTGTAGACCGCCCAGAAGAATGTAACAGATCATTACATGGGATGATTCTCAGAGTCCCCACTTGCTTGATGATGATGCTGCTGCTGCTGATGATGATGATGATTTTTGTTTATTTTGGTGGGTGGCTGTAGGTTCAAGTTGTTGATTATCATTCTAGCTACTTAGATCTATTCAGTGTAGGCTTGTTGTGGACTCTTGGATAGTTTACCTATTCACTGGTGATTTTCTGGCTGAGATTAACGCCCTTGCGCCAGTTGAGCACCACACTATCGTGCCAGCGGCTCCTCATGGCCAAGTGATGCCGTGAAAACATGGGAATCTGATATATTGCACGATGTTCAAGGCTTAGATGTGTGACCTCCACATGGCGAAAACGCAATGATCAAAGCGTCAGGTGGCTTCATGCCCTGCCCGTTCAACGGCGACACCCTTTGCACCTCCGAGGTGAGCATGCCCAGCCGCATTGTGGATGTGAACGGCCGCTGGTTTGAAGCTTTAAGGACCACCACGCAGCAACCGAACTTGGCCCCGTGGCAGCATAAGTTTCACCTGCTCAATAGCTGGGAATTTACTATCGAAGTTTATTGTGGTTTATTGATTTGAATCGGTCATTAGCAAATCAATAGAGGCTGAACATTGATTTATGCTCGCTAACGCCACCAAAAAAAACTATTCTATACTATTCTGCTATCAGCAGTTTAGGCTCGGGGAACTGCCAAGTAACCAACCGCCTCTTGGCGTTCTTGGCCTTCCGGGATCAACCGAGCTTCATACCCGTGGGAGATGGTAATGAATTCCAGGTGCTTCCAAGCTGAGATTCGCAGAGTGTGTGGGAGGCCTTGCCCACCAAGCCCATGATTGAAAGGGTGGGGATGATGTGATGTATGGGGGCAGTATGGGGTAGTAACCGGGTAGGCGACATCCCTTTGATGCTGATCCAAGCAATGGGAAAAGCGGAAGACCATTATGGACCCGTGACCTGTAAGACGCGCGATGCCAAGGAATTCACTGGCGCCGCCAACGCAAAGCCCCTGGATCCAACGAAGCAATCCTTGCGTCGGAGCATTTTCAAACGTCGTCTCTTGGCAGGGAAGATGCTGTGGCGCAGTAGTGGTCATGGCTGGGCAGCCACGAAACGCACTCACACAAATGCATACTAATTAGATCTAATTAGCAATTTTACGGAATTTTGCATTTTTAGTACTTACATCTCAGTTGGTACCGATGTGCATTTGCCTACATTCACCTGTACCTTATCTATTCTACGTGAGCAAGCACCAAGACATTCATGCACATCACCAGGTAGGCTGAGCCCGGCATGGTGTTGGAGGGTCAGGGCCACGGCACGCGCTCAGATAACTCCGGACAGCTGGAGAAGGCGGACACGCTGCGTGTGCCGCAGACCACGCTGCAGATCATGGACGGTGCCTTGGAGCGGATGAGGGGATGGGTGGAGGGGTGGGGGACCATGGGGGATGGGTAAGGATGGGTAGGGATGGGTAGTGACTCATGATTAATGGCCAAGTGGATGATGTGGATGATGGCCACTGAAAATCATGATTGATGCTTGATGGTCAGGGATGGTTGGTCTCAAACAATGACTAATCATGGCCAAGGATGGATGGTGATTTGATGGTTATGAGTTATGAGGTTTAATTATTCATGTTTAATCATGGTTAGTGATGGCCAGTGATAATCACTTCTATTTGATGGTTGAGATAGCTGATCGTGGTTGATGATAAGTATTGCTGGCCTATGACGGCTGATGTTTGGCGATGATGAAATCATCACCAATGATGACTTGGCACTGTGGCCACCTCAGATGAAGGGAGGGGATTCGGTAGCTTGGCCAATAGATTCTATGAAAGCGACTGAAGGACCGAAATCCATTGAGCATCCCTACAGAAGTCGTCGTTCCCGGCTCTGAGGATATGGCCAGGAAGGTGAGAGGAGGGCTTTGGCCAGAGATGACTTGATTCAGGACGCTGCAGTGGGGGCTGGGGTCTCACATGATCTCACCTATGCCAGCTATATTTCCAAGGCAGACCTATAGTGCTAGTGCTGAGTGGCACCTAGACGTGCACTTAGATTACTAACTCTAGAGTATTGCAAAACCTAGATATCCAAAAAAAGCAGCTCTGTTTTCCACGTATGGTTTCGCATGATTTCCCCACACGTTTGATCAGATCTCAAACGCTTAGCAGTAGCCACCTTCAGCAGGCTTGGCTTCCAGTGATGCCTCAGGACCACATCTCCTTGCGCTCGCTGCAGTGCTTTCACCTAAGAACCTCGGCAGCGTCATCAGAACCCATGCTAGCAAATCTGAGTGGTACAACGTGGCAAGCTCAAGTAGACCAGACTGCTGCCAAAATTGTGCCTCTGGGTTTAGATTAGGTCTGCCACCGGTCAATGCTTATGTAACCATCTCACTTTTCATGCAAGCCAATCTCTTTCTTACAATTCATTTGTTTGCTTGTCACAGTTCTTTGGCACAGGTGAGCGGTATGGCACCTTCAACATTCCGTCAACGTTGAAGGGAGTGAAGTTGCAACTCGGCGAACTGGACTGGAGACCAGTTCACAAACTGGCTCTTGTTTGCTATCCTATTGGCACACTCTTCAGGAAGCCAGCCTCTGGAAAGAGTTGGCTAGCATGCATGAGCTCTCATTCCTGATGAGATTCTTTCAATTCCAGGCACAGTGCTCAATTGTCAACATCGTGCCGGTTTGGCTACAAGGACGTATCATCATCAATCACCATCATTTCAAACCAGGATTTGGATCATTGCAGTACCCATGATCATGATAAGTATGGCAATGTCTGGCAATAGCGATATGGCAATGGCACTGTCTGGCAATATCAATTACGTCCATCCAATTCCGCCTACCCTTCAAGAATCACTGGCTGGACGTGATTTGATCACTGGCTCAGGCAATCGAGGCACCTAGCTTTGCCCCAACGAAATTGAAACCCAGGCTCACCACAAAAGTGACTATCAGTTGGCCAAATATTGATATCAATGATATCACTAACAAACGATCAATTGGTTTATCATTGACCCTAATAGATCGCTATGATTCACTGCCATCATGTTGCTCGACTGATGGTTGTCACTAATCAATAATCAACCAACAAGCAATATTAATAAGCCATGTCATGAAATATAACCCTTTGACTAAGCCTATGATGACCCATCCTCAAAGCATTCAACCCTATGATTTGAGGATGGTTCATCATATGGCTCATCAGGTGTCATTAATCCGTTGACTTGACCTATCCCCAATCAATGATCAACCAACAACCAATATTAGTAAGCCATCTATAACTATAGTTAATTATATAACCTTATGATTAATTAAGCCTATGAAAAACCATCTTCAATTCATTCAACCCTATGATTAGCTCCATCAGTTCAGCAACTCTTGGGGCACCATGGCTTCACCGGTTCAGCGCGCCTTCCCAGGTTCAGCGACAACTTCTCCTGGACCTCGCAGGCCATGTTCCTGGGTGACCGTGGGGGAGCCCAGCTGCGCCGTGGGTTGGATCACCTGGTGAAGGTGGGTGGCCTGGCACTGGGAAGAAGATAGGATTGACCCCTCCAAAAAAGGGTGATTTATAGTGGTTAAGATGGTTAAGTGGCTCATTATAATGTGATTAGCGGCTCGTTGTGCTGTGATTTATAGGGGCTAATGATGATGGATGATGTTCATACGATTCTGAGGCATGACGCAAAACATCCGCAATCCTGCGCCCTTTGGTGGAGTTTGCACTGTGGAAAATCTCTAGGAGCCCCTTAGACTTGGTGCTGAAAACAGCTGGGTTCCCTATGTTTTCCTGCAGATTTTCCCAGTGGTGCCTCATCGACGCCGGCCGCTGCGCCAGTGCCAGGTATCGACTCCGGAAAGGACGTTCCCTACTTCAAAATGTCCCTACCTCAGGTTGGCAAAGCGAGAATCCCTCATGAGGCCAGTCCAATAAACATCAATAAACACGAGAAAACTGGATATCGCTGGCCAATCGCTGACCAATAGACTCCATATGTTTCTGATCTTTTAGTGCAGTCTGGATGTATTTGTTGCCTTGGGCATTATGGAATGTCTCACAGCGGGCCGCATGTCCTGCTTCCCAAGGACTCGAGCAGGTCCACGAGAGACTTTGCATTTTGACCCTCACGACCCAGCCTCCGCGGCGGCCATTGTCAGCTGCGGCGGCATTTGTCCTGGATTGAACTGCCGCTTGGCGGCATGTGCCCATGGTCAGGTCGTCCTTCCCTGGAGGTGACCCTTGCGTCGAGCTTCTGACTTGACGAGGGGCTCATAGGCTTGTGATATCTTGTGACTGGTGGTTGAGCTGGCTTGCCATGCTCAAAAAGTCTCAGGAATAATCGTTGCCGGGGCAGATAGTCTAAGACTTATGACAGGCAATTGTAGTGTCCTGCCATGTTTCAAAAAAAGAGCTGGCTTGTCATTCTCAGTGGGGTCCTCAGCGAGGTGTCATTCGTGAGATCGTCAACATGCTTTGGGCCTATGGCGTCCGAAAGATCTATGGCATCAAGGGCGGCTACAAGGGAGTGATGGAACCGGAGAAGTGGCTCCTGGGCGGCAATTCGTAGTGACCACCTCAGGCTGAAGTGGCAAAACGGAGATGGTCGAAATCGCGGAAGTGGAAGCCATGCTCCAACGGAGCTGGTCAGGAGCAAAGGCTGATAACAAGATGAAACAGTTGGTTGATCATTCAAGTTGCTGGTGATGAGCTACTTGGTCACTTGAATGATCAACTAGCAGCTGGTGGTCGTATAGGTTAGTGACCACCACTGGGTTTCTTTGTTTGCCCAGTGGCTTCGCACGACTGGCTCTTAGGTTGGAACTGACTCCAGAGGTTGTCAAGGCGGCTCTTGGGGTCACTGACAGACCCTGGTGATGATAGTCAATTGATCTGAAGTGGAAGGCTTCGGGTTGTTTCTGGTGTTGAGCAACGACTGGCAGTGGTATAATCAACGAACATTTTGCCACAAAAAGGATCGCCTAGCAGGCCTAGATAGGACTAGCACGGCCTAGCAATAGCTTTGAGCCACGGTGGCATTCATCGAGTTCGCAAAAGCCTCCAGCAGCAGGACATCCACATGGAGGGTGGGACCATGCTCATCAGCGATCGGGGCAACCCGGCGCATTTGGAAGCTTGGCCGCAGAAATGTGCTTGACACTGCCGCAATTGACCACTGTACCAGCACTGAACAGCCATACTTAGCATACGATGGCCTACACAAAATAGAAACAACTTCAGAAATATACAGTGGTATATAGACGTACAGATGTATGTCATATAGTCTGTTCATGTTTTTTCTCTTTTCTGTGCTGTTGGGATGAGCCATCCTGCATCCGAAAGTTTGGTGTTGTTTTTTACACCAGCCACGACTACCAAGGACATGGCCAAGATGTTGCAAAGCAAGAACGTGCGGCAGTACTTTGTCCTAGGCCGTGTTCCCAATGACATGTTTGTTTGCCCTGCTGCGTTCTATCCATGTTCCACTATACCACCAGTGAGATTTGCTGTTGAGATGGCAGTCTGACATAGTCTGATCCATGAACTTGATGGTTGTGCACCTCCAGTGCTGTGATTTTTCTGGCCCAGATGTACCATTGTCACTTCAGCAGGGGAACCTGCCCCATGTTGAGCCGCCATGTTGCGGGCCCTGGCAGTGGCCCATCTGGCCTGGGCGGCGCAGAACTTCCTGGATTGCGATGAGAGCTGGTCATCCTTCCGCGGGCTCCTGCAGCAGAATGCCCAGCAGGGCTTCCCCAGGGAGATGGACCTGGCAGTTGAGGCCCAGCAATTGATTCAGCAGCATAGCCCCCAGATGGAGGTGGATGGGGAGGCAGCATATGGCGCTTCACTTGGCATGCGCCAGTTTTTGGGAAGCTGCAATCAGCCTCCATATGCTGAAGCTCAAAATTTCTGCTTGTATGGTGTAGTTTCGGCCCTGTGGGTCATTGCTCGTCATGATCATCCGGATCGACGGACTCTGCTGATGCACGCGAACTTCCTCCTGGGCTCCACCATGAATCACGTGTTGGATTTCACGGAAAGCTCAGGTTGGCCCATATCCTTGGTTGACATCCTTGCGAACCTGGAGGCCGCTGATAAAGACATGGATTTCTTGCTACCACCAGAGGTGCGGCAGCGTTTCGAAATGCCCAAAGTTGGCAGACAGACCTCTGTGGAGATCTTGGAGGATGTGCGCGTAGCTGATCAGTTTGGGCATCCTCCAATCCGGCTGGAAATTTGGGAAGTCGGTGTGCACGCATCACTTTCAGCGGAAGTCATCCAGATGTTAGCCCGGGTCCTTTCAGTGCACGAATTCAAGTTCCGCAATCTGATCAAAGACCAGTATCCCTTATGGCTCCCCGAAAAATGTAAGACTCTGTACTGGCATCCGCGGATGCAGTGCAGTGAGCCAGAAGATGAAATCACAGAGCTCTTCAGACGGCGAGTGCCCCTGAGTGCCAGCTCGAAGGAGGCTATTGGTGACATGGACTCGTTTGTTGCGGAATTTGAGAAAGTGGCAGGCTCCCGCCTGAACTACGTAGACATCCTGGTGTGCACTGTGCCATACTTGTGTCTTCTGCTAGAGCCTGTGGATCTACCGACCTTGGGCTACTTTGGCCATCCGCTTCTGTTTATGGTCCCCGATGAACCGGACCTTCGCAAGAGCTTCTGGGAGCGTTTCTCCGACATGTCCCAGAAGCGTCAAGTCGAATTTGGTGTCAGCGATCCTTTTCTGCAAATGCAGTTTGAGTATCAACTGGGCGCCCCCAAGCTGCCAGTCTTGCGAACCCATGCCTTGTACACAGGGGCAACTCACTTCCCACAGCGGAACGATGAGGTGCTGGTATTGGATCGGCCACATGAAGCAATTCTCATGTGCACTCTGCAGCATTTCCTGGGAGGATACCCTGTGGATTGGCCTGTCATGGAGGGCCGCCTGAGAATGGCCAGCAGTACCACCTATCCTTTTCGATTCATCACCAGGGCGATGACCGATAAAGAGTTCAGCACCTTTGCTCAGTTCAGGGCAGTGGTTCTTTGGCCCTACGATATGGATTTGATCACCTTCTACGAATTCTATGGAATGAACATGCCAATTTTTATGCCGAAACATTTGTCGAAGTATATCTTTCACCAGGGTCATGGTGCCTACAAGCATCGCTGGGACGAGCGGAAAGAATATGAGGACGGGACCGCTTTTGAGTGGGTCAAAGAAGATGTAAGCCCGTTCGACGAGCTGTCACCCGCAGCAGCGCATCTCATAGTTGGCTATTCAGACTACTTCCGCTATCCAGGCATCCAGTACTTTGAGTCGATACCGGAATTGTTGGAGATGCTGCCCAAAACCAATTTCTTTGAGCTTGTGCAAGTGATGTCACGCTTTAATCACGACTCCTTGGGACAGACCTTGAGGTCTTGGCGTACCCTGGTGAAGCGAGCAACGGGCTTTGAGGGAGATTTCTTCTGACATCGTTGGATTGAAGGAAAAAAGACTGTCTCGAAGCCCGTAGGTGAGCTCATTTGGCTCAGTTGAGCTTGGAGAATGATGTGACCTGCTGGCAGGCGGAGACGGGACGCACAAAGGCGCCATGCAGACCTTTGATTGTACCATGGAGTCCTGGCAATGTGATAGATCCAAAAGACAGACAGAGAGATAGACAGAGACAATAGAAAGGTAGATTGGTAGATAGGTAATAGGTCGAGAGTCGATAGATAGAATTAAACCATGTAGATAGATGGACGTCCTCTGTAATTCTACAATTGATTTTATCTCAGTTCTATGTTTGGTTGGGCTGACAGATCCATGCATTGACATCGGTCTTTCAATCGCTTGTGGCTTCTCCCCTGCCAATCTGAGACGTTCTTTCTCCACGGAAAGATCGCTGCCCCAGGGGATCGTTGCGACCAGTGGTTGATCACAGATGGGTATGCTTCCCTTTGGTGTCTATGTGCCAAGGAGATTGACCACGAATGTTCGGTGGTTGGCGTGCCAAAGACCATTGACAACGTTCCTTGGCACAACTTGCTGGGAATGGCTCCAGTTCTGTCATACTGGTTTATGAATCCAGTGGTTCTTAAATAACCATGCAATATCAACCATTATTTAACGCATGACATGAAGCACGATGTGTACCCACAGGTGCGCGACAGGTACGCATACATGGGGCCTTACATGTATGCATCGCACACGTGCATGTCAGGAACGGATACTTATCATGGCACAATGCCACGGCACGCCAATTTTTGAGCCATTGAGTATCGACCCCAACCCAGTAAACGACTTCTAATTCCATCCAATTCCATCCATGCTGATCCTCCATCTCCAAGATGGCCATCCAATTCCATCCATGTTGATCTTCCATCTCCAAGATGGTTAAAAGCTGTTCGCCCCACATTTTGGAACTACTCCATTTGGCGATCCCTTTGGCGCTTGGCGCCAGGATGTGCCGATGATCGACCAGACCTTTGGCTTCGACACGGCCTGCACAGAAGCCACGAAGGCCGTGAACTCTGCGTACGTCGAAGCTCGGGGCAATGCCACTGGGCGCAACCGGGTGTGTGGCGGCAGGGCATGGCCGCCCTGAAGGTTGAGAATAGGGTGACATCACCGTGCTCCAACCCGGATGATATATCGCCGTTCTCACTATAGATCTCGCCGTTTTATGGCTTAGGAGGCTGGGAGAAAACCGAAAGCTGCTGGAGGCTACATGACGTGTATTTCTGTTGTGTAGGCTGCTTGCTCTGGGGTGGGCCAATTTCAAGTCGTACCTCACAATTCCGCGCCGGAAATCTTCTTGATATTAAGATCCCCAAAAAGAAATCACCCCATGAGGCTGTGAGTTATAGCCACGCCCATACCTGCTCATCAACCATTGTCGGTGGGACAGCTGGCTGAATCGCCATGGCTTCACCCGTGCCGCGGCTTGCTGAGGCCAACTGCATCGGCTTGGTCAAACTCATGGGACGCCACTGTGGCTTCATTGCGATGAACGCCGCGCTGGCGGCACGTGACGTGGACATTTGCCGCCTGGAAGCAACCCCTTTCCGTGGGGCCGTTGAAGGGGTGACTTGGAGATGTCCGGAAGAAAGGCTTTTCGTATACATAAAGAATAGTTACATGAATAGATAAATATTAATTAGGGGCTTCCTGTAACAGCAGTAAGTAACTAGGCTACTCTCTTTAGAAGGTAGGTACTTGATGTTGCTGTACCCCAAGCATACCCCTAACATACCCTAACATACCCCTAACATACCCCTAACATACCCCTAAACATACCCCTAACATACCCCTAATATACCCCTAAACTCCCCCCTAACATACCCCTAACATACCCCTAAACATACCCCTAACATTCCCCTAAACATACCCTTAAACCTACCCCTAACATAGGAAATAACATGAAACGAATGTTGGTTTTCATTACCGTTACTTTTGCAATGTGTATGTTTCATGATATGATCTTTGATGACTAATGGTTTATTTATACGGTATACGGTATATGGTTTCAACGTCCATGATGGACTATGATCATGGTTGTGACCGTGAATACGTCGACCACGGACCTATGATTCTATCCATATTCCTTGATTGGTTGAAGGTTCTGGTGATGCCAACCATTTTACAAGGATGTAAGACGTGCATCACATTACACACGGTTTACCATTGGAAGACAGCCAGCAAATCTCTTAGTGTAGGGGTATGTATGCCCTTTTGGAAAGGGTATGTATGGAAGCTAAGAGGGGTATGTATGCCCCTTTGAGAGGGGTATGTATGAAAGCTGAGAGGGGTATGTATGCCCCTTTGAGAGGGGTATGTATGGAAGCTGAGAGGGGTATGTATGCCCCTTTGAGAGGGGTATGTATGGAAGCTGAGAAGGGCATGTATGCCCCTCTGAGAGGGGCATGTATGAAAGCTGAGAGGGGTATATTACACTTGCAATTTGAGGGGTATGAACCTCTAGAGAGTTACTGTTAGAGGCAATCCCTAAAATATTAAATATAGATAAATGTAACCAGTAAAAGCATGTCAAAGCTGTCACTTGAGGGATGAAAAGCTGATGGACAAATTCTCAATTTAAGGGGATACCATGTGTTTTGAAGGTTCGCATAGGATGCAGCTCTTGACATCCGGAGGTCCTGCACATCGATATTGCGAATGGTTCGGAGTCGATGGGCTGGCGGATAAATCACCCAACCCAAAACGATCCAAAATGGTGTATTCAGGAGAATTTATGGATGTGGATGCTGGGGGCGCTGCCATGGATCACCCCCCATGATTCATTGCTGGCATTTGAGGCTTGATTCCTGAGATGGACATCGACCTGGAGAAGGACCGAGGGAAATGTGGCGGAGGTAAAGCTGTTTGACTTGTTATTGTTCCACATGACTCCATGACATTGGCATGAACAGCTTTCGGAAATCTGCCAGTGCTTCATTGATTGGTTTTCCTGGCTACGCGCTTGTCAACCTTGGTGTGCCCCAGGTCTTGCAACACACAGAGCATCTGATGCGAACGAAGGGTCACTGCGTCATCGTGGTGGCTGAGGGTTGCGGTGACACCCTGATCCAAAGCTCTGGCGAGAAGGATGCAGGTGGAGCCTGGAGACGGGGATCCGATGGGATCCGTGTTTGGTTGATCCCAGGTCGGTTCATGTTACAAGTTTGCTTTTACCTGGCAGGCATTGTCAATCCATTCGAAGTGAATGGATCCATATGGTCTTGATTTCTTCTAAACTCTTCCATTCGAAGTGAACAGCGGGCCTGATGAACTACTGTAACATGAACTAGTATGAGTCCCGTCGATACCAAGGGTCTTGGCGAAGCTATGCGAATCTTGTGATTCCTCTAGACGCTTTTGAGAAAACTTCAGACAAGGAAGTTCAAGGGGTGCACTGAATCAAATGTGATGAATTTACAGCTTGCTGTTTCAACAACCCGTTTGACTTATTGTAAACTGTTACGGGGTTTTCTCAGTCAGCTATTTTTGCTGATGGGTGATGTCATTCGCCCACGCATGCCACCACTGCAGTTCTTGTCATGTTGGCCCACTTCTGACCTCCTTGACCTTGGTTGAGCCATCATTGATCAACCATCCTTAGCCACCACCCATCTTGAATCGGCAAAGACCTTCAGTGGATCGCTTCATCGCCCATGACAACACTCAAAATGAACTCTTTGCCGTCAATGCCCCGGGTCGAGCCAAACATCTCCCAAGGCAGCTGAACAACCCGACAGGTGCTTTACTAGGCTTTTTTTTGGACATGCGGCATTTCTCTTTTTTCAAGTAAGGATTCAAGGCACTTCCCATTTAAACCTCCTATGTTTGGAGAAGATCAGGGCCATGACGGAAATGTGTCAGTTGAGCAGCGGACGCCCCGTGAGAGAGAGGAACCTCCGGCAGCAGGTGGCAACAAGATCTTGGCGGACGTGGGGCCATGGTTGAAGGATACCATTACTTCACGTTTCAAGACCTTGGGCTTGCCATTGACCATCAAGTACATTGATCCCACATACATGCGCCTGGGCAGCAAGTGGCGTGCCACAGAGAATGGTGCAGCACCACCGGGAACAACTTGTAAACCTTTCCTTTCGGAATCTATGGTCAGACAGTGGTGGGCCCCAATGCTTGTTTCCAATATCGTCTAATCTCTTCACCTGCTGCTATGCCAGAGTCCCCTAGGATTCGTTCGGTGCCGGCGAACTCTTATGACAGCACCTATTGCTCGGTGCTGGGGCAGATGGCGGTGCACGGGGCCATGGCGGGCTACAGTGGCATCACGGCGCCTCGGATGCGAATGGTAAAACCAAGCCAGGGCATCAGTTTAGGGGTGCCACATTTGACTTGAACCCAAGTCACACTACACCTGGGAGACTTTGTGAAACTTCTTCTATTACATTGTGCTGGTCTCCTGGGAGCTCGGTGGCCGTCATAATGTCCAAGAAGCCATGTCCATGCCTCGGCAGGTGGGTCAAATCTATTCGCGTGCCTTGGCAAAGTCAAGTGTGCTGATTTATCAGCGTCATGGGTCCAATGGGTGGCCTTTCTCATTGTCATGGCGAGTTTGGTCATGTTTAGTTTAATGGACCCATTGCCCACGGATTGCCAGCCTGAAGGCTACTGCTACCTGCCGATCCATGCCATCACCAACCAGAAGGGCAAGCGCTGCTTGGCTCGTGGAAAAAAAGATGAGCAAGTCCGGCTGACACATTAAAGGCGAGAGTGTACAATAGAAAATAGAAAGAAATGAGCATGTGACACAATCCGGCAAAATATGATTGGAACAGATTGAAACCTCGACTGCTAAATACTATCAGCATTTGTTAGCCACAAGTAGATACTCTATGATACTCTATTTTAAGCACTCTGATCTGAAGTGACTCTGAATCTCTATGAACCCTTGTTGGCCACCACACTAGCTACTAACCATCATTGCTAGTTGCTGGTTTTAATACGGGTTATTGCCCCCAATATTTGAGACAGTGAGCCAACTAACATTCTTGGGATGGTGAAGCTAACCACCAACCAGATTACCGTGACAATCATTGATTAGCTAACCATCCATCATCCAACCAATCATGAATTAGATGTCAAACCACCAGGCGGACTAACAAACACCATCATTAGCCAACCAGATTAACAGACCTTAGCCATCACTAGCCATCCATTGCCCTGGTTGAATCATAGCTTAGCTATCACTAACCATCCATGGCCCATGAATTCGCCATCCTTCACCGCTTCGGTTGACTCGCCGTCCTTCACCGCTGAGGTGTGAATCCCAAGGGCCGCTGGTTCTTCCGCATGCAGGAGGCCACCAAGCAGCCGAACTTCCGCTGGGGAGCCGAGCCAACCGAGCCGGGGCAGAACGGGGAGGAACTGGCGACGTGCAGCCGTAGAACCAGCGATCAGTCGAAAGATTTTCCTTCCGAAAAAAATAAAAGTAAGTTTTCTCGATTGGGAAAGGGATCTATTCGAAAAGGGCATGATGAATCAGGGGTCTGTTCGAAGGGTGCAGTATGATTGTAAGATATTGTAAGGGGGTCATGTGTCCGGAGGATTCTGGATCATGATAGTAATTGATACTCTGTTCTGAGGATCCTTGACCATAGCAGTCACGTTCATGATAATCATTGAGAATCTGTCACTGGATCCTGATCAGTGGATATCCACAGGGAGGATCCTGGTGATTTCTGAAGATAACGATAGAATGAGTATTGTCTTGGAACTGTCATACTTATGCCAGTAGCAGGGCTCTAGTGGCGATCCTGATGATCCTGAGGTAACCCAATGATTGATACTCTCCGGTATCATGGCTGACTGAGGGCCGACAACAATGATCATGACGGAGATCATACATGATCATGTGAACCACCGATCCTAGCTGGACAACGATGATCAGGACAAAGGAAATCACTTGTGAGAATGATGCTGGTGATGATGATGATGATGATGATGATGGTGATGATGATGGTGATGATGATGATGACGATGATGATATGAAGGTTGATAACAATGCGAGAGGTCAACATGCGACATGTAATGAAGAAAGAAGACACGACCCCATTCTGAGGTAATGACCACGGTGCCAACTACAAAGCCCCCCACGCCCCACACCACACCCAAACCACGCTGTGCTATACGGTAGCCGGCCAACCGGCTCATGACCTGGCTAGCAGTCAGAAACTTGTTACCAATAGATGGGAAGATGATGGTGAACGATCTTGCTATGATCATCTATTAGTGCCAAGTTCCTGTTACAATCTTATGTTTGCTCATAATTTGTAACCATAATTATGATTGACAATACCTTCCTGAGTAGTCGCAGACTATTGAAAAGTCAATACTGATCAATGGCATTTCATCACCCACACCGGTCACCATAAGTCTGTAGATCAACAAACCAGCGGCGATAACGATCATGAAAATGATCACTGGTGAGTCAACTTGTCATGAACAATCAATTATCATTGCTAATAAGCATAGACAATCATCACAATGCCCAATGAACCTGTCATTACCCATCATGATTTGTCAGCCATCATGGCGAACAAGTATCACCATAGATCACACTCTAAACCATCTTGACTCATCCATGAATATAACCTATCCTTGCAACCATATCCTTGTAACCATCATAGAAGTCAGAATCAGCTAATATCATCATCAACCATCCTCAACCATCATGAACAATAATGAACCATCACTGACTACCATGATGAACATTTTCATCAGACATCAATCTTGGCAATTTGTGACTCAATGATCATCAACCAAAACCAACCATTAATGATTGACCATCCATGGATCATCTATGACCATTGGTTGGTCAACGACCATCAACCATAACCAACCATTAGCCGTTGACCATTCATCTGCCATTGACCATCCATGTATCTTATGACTCCACCCACTCAGGGACGCCTTCAGGTCCAGATATCCCAAGCAGCCCTAGTGCAGCGCCAGCAGCCGCCGGTGGCGTTTTGGAGGCACCGGGGTTGACCACGACACAGGGAAGGAACACGGCAGTATGGTCAGATGATGACTGGATGATGGTTGGTGAATGGTTGGCTTAAATAGATGGTAAATGGATGGTAAATGGATGGTAAATGAGTTGTAAACGGGTGGCAAACGGGTTGCAAATGGGTGGTGGGTGGTTAATATTGGTTGGTGATGATATAGTGATGCTTGGTGATAGGTTTCATGAGCGTTGATTGTGGTTAACAACTTGATGCTTCATTTTATGGGTTAAATATTGGTTTGGTCGTGGTCAATTGCTACTGATGATGATTGAAGGGTAATGATTGATTAATGACGGTTAATTCAGTCAATCATAGGGGATAGCAATCACCGATAGCCAATAATGCTTAATGATAGTCAGTGATTGGCGATGGCAAGAGAGATGGCCCATGGTCAAAAGTGGTTGTAAACAAGTTGCTTATGGCGATTAATGATGGAAGATGATAGGGGGAATAGCCCTGCAAAGCGTCACCAACTTCATGACGGGATGCCTCTGATTTCAAGGTTTTTGCCGGGCTGGGCCTGTGGGATCCTATGGGTTCAGCTGGACCTCTCGATCAGAGCAGGGGAGTTGGGTGAACCCCGCTGCGACGGCGAGACCGTGTTGCGGTCGCCTGGGCACCACATTTTTTCGGTGTCAGATGGGTTTGTGTCTCAGAATGGTTGGTTGATTCATGGAAGGGTTGGTTAATAGTGGTTGGTTCAAAAGGGTTGGTTTCTATTGATTCATTCATATTTTTCATGGAAGGGTCGGTCGCCATCGGTCGCTTCAGTCCATGGCTCAATATGGCTCCCGCAGCCATTGGCTTCAAACCGCTGCTGTAGGGCCATGATTCATGGGGCCCAGAATAATGTGAGGGACCCAAAGGGAATACCAATTTGTGGCTGGACAAGCAGCTCCCAACCGAACTGAGCTTTTTTGACTAATTAGTCAGTCAGGTATCCAACCCTGATCGATGAAGAGTGCTCTCAGCCGCTGACAGCCAACCTTTCAAAACACAAACTGATTGCACAATCCGGGAAAATGCAAGTGTGAAGTAGATTAGGGCACCGATGACAACTTTGCAAGCTGACATGTTGTGCCTGTGGCTGCAGGGGGGCGAGAAAGTTCAATGCACAATTCAGCTTTGCAGTGAGGTTGTTTGTGAATGAACCTGATCACGATTTACATGTGATGCGATGTGATGCGTTGTGCTGCTGCCAGACTCAGAACTTGGTTGGTTTTGTCATGTTTTGTCACCACAGGCGGCAGACTTACCACAACATTTGGAGATGACAGCCCAGTGTGTGGACATGTTCTTGCCTGTTTTGGGGGTCTAGATTGCTTATGCCGTCCATAGCTACTTGATACTTGGTTCCACATGGTTCATCCATGCAATTCATTTTTGATCCAATGTTCCACTTTGCTCATCCATGGTCGATCTAAGATTTTCCTTGCTCGTGTTGAAGGCTGCACAGGTTGGGTCCCAGTGGCTTTCTGCCCTTCCGTGTTCTGTGATGCCTAGATTGAGGGCTCTTCACTGCCCCATTAACAAGCTGATTTGGCACCGTCCGCCATCACACATGATTTCTGCATGGCGTAGCAACCATGATTGGCTATCCAATCATCCATCATTAATCAGCTATCGTTACTTGCGATATTCAGCCTCCATAATTGACCAACATAAACTGTCCAATACCATGTATCCTTGAGCACTCAGTTATTAACTGGTCCAACATCCTCACCTCTTTCTGGTTTGGTACGTCGCTTGCTTGCACCGAGTTGTTGGCATCGATAATGGCAATGGATTATGGCAGCTGGGGTGTTTTGGCTGCCTGGGTCCGGGGCCAAGTTGCTGAAAGCAGGTGCTTCGGTTCTTGTTGGTTTGTCCACCCCACTTTGACCCGAACAGCCACCAGAACAAGATGCTCAATGTGCTCAGTTTCAGATTCAGGGCCTTCGACCGATTCCTTGTGACACCACATGATCCAACCCCTTTCTCTTCGATCACTTGCACCCAGGCTGTGGCTCTCCTGGTGGCGTGCCTTCACTATTTGGAGGTCTCAGGCATGGACCCAGCGCCGGTGCTGATCGTGATGAACAAAACGGCCACAAATCTGACTGGGGAGGTTGTCATCTGGCTATGGGTCAATATTAATGTAATGAGCCCACTGATGGGGGGTAACCTCCACCAATAGGGAAAACGATGGTTTATGATGGGGAAACCAGGGGTAGAGGGTTTTGACCCACTGCCATCTGAGTGATTCTTGCTGTGTTGATCATATACCTGGATGGAGCGGTTTGAGCCGGCTTGGTGTAGGCGGGGCATTGCCGTTATCCTGTGGCCAATGCTGAGCCAATGTGTCCTTTGCCAAGGCCAACCTTTTTCCATCTTGCCCATTGGGACACAAAATCAGCATATATGAAGAAATCATTCTATCATTTTTGTTGGTCTACTTGTTAGAATGACCCTCTATTGAGCTAATAAAACAAATCCCCTCTTGTTGCCAAGTCATGCTGGGATTGCACCCATTCCGAGCAGCACGTATCCCGGACATGCATCACTGTCGAAACTGCACCTGGCGGCCGCCAGGTTACAACAGCGTCCACAAGGGTCTGACCATCGCGGAGCAGAAGGACGTGTTCTTGAAGACTGAGTGCCTTGCATTTCGGAGCGGAGTTACTTATAGTTACTTGAAATGTTTTACTTGAAATGTTCGGATAAATCATGATAAATTGGTTCTCATCGACCACAACTGACCTACAATGCGATTGGCTATCAATACGGTTGATGCTCATTGCTGTGTCCTTTTTCGCTCGGTGGCAATGATGAAGCGCAGCGTGGAGGTTCTGCTTATGAGGCCTGAACTTGTACCTAGCATTTCTGTTTTGATAAGAGTTAAGTCAAATTGTTTGCGGTAGATCCATATAGGTCCATGATAGTAATTCACCCAAGTTTTGCCATGTACAGGTGATCTAACATCAGATATGGGGTGCTTGATGTGGATTGTTTGCTTACTGCTGGCAGTTTCTCCATTGGTTGTTCAGCTGATGGGTTCTGGTTGGTTGGGTGATTGAGGTTGCAGGGGATGGTTTGGCGGATCCCTGCAACTGGACCGAGGAATGCCTTCTACTTCTCATACTATGATGCTTGGATCTGTCAAGATCTCGTGCTCGAATCCAGTGCAGTGGCCCTGTCAGTACTGCCTTGATCCCCTGAGACATGTGAAAATGATCCGCTCGCCAACTGGTGCTCTTTTGATTGTCCCCATCACGAACCCATGATAGTCCAGTAGTTTCTGTGTTAAAGGGGAGCAAAATGACAAATCTGACAATGACATTCTGCCTCCCCGTTGCTTGCACTTGTTTGCTGTGCTTCATTGCACTTTTTCATTGAATAGCATTCTGCCCTGGACACTTGCATGTGTGCTTGTGCCATATGCCATCACCTCGCACCTGATAGATGTGCTTGAGCCATTTCTTTACTCTGCATACCGGCATTTCACCAGTCATTTTCAGATTTCATTGAGTGATCTGCGAGATGCCGATAGGGGAGCCAGCCTTCCCTACCCTTATAGTAGCTGAGTTGTTTGCTGTTGCAAAAGTGGATCACTCTAGATGGCTGGTGAATACCATAGCTCTCCGTGCCTTCAAAGCTGCGGCCATCCATAGCTCCCAAAGTTGAATCTCGGCTCTTTTTGAAGCTCGCTGACAATGGAAGCCACATAGTTGTTTGTGAAAACCCTGGTGAACATCCCCTCAATGACCAGTTTTCCTTTGGCCGGACCCCATCAATGACGCAAGTAGTCAAAATGTTGGGATGTTCAATTACCTTTGTCTTGGATGATTAATATTGACCACATCAGCCAAGCTGCTGAATGCCACGAGCCCCAGCATCAACTGGCGCCATAGCTCTTCACCCAGGAGGAGTTCGTGACCGCGCCCAGCCTATTGGAGGCGATTTGGCGCATGTTGCGCGATGCGCGCAGCGAAGCGCCGGACGTAATCAATGCCGTGCACCGTGTCTTGGCAGCGAAGAACTTGGCGAAGTGATCGTGGTTTATAATTCCACTGTGACCTGAATGAGGGTCATGAGTTATATGGGTATTTAGTGACCTGTTGGCTTACCTACTGATCCAGTGGTGTTACCTGTGGTTGGTCATTTCAAAACTGATCGAGATGGAGAGAGAGTCATTTCAGATCAACCAAGACAACGGCGGTTCGCATATGAATTCCTACACCTAGTGCATGGTTACGGAGCAGCGAATGGCTGTTGACAAAGAGGGTTATACGCAAGGGTTTGAAGACCTCATGTCCAACAAACACTAGAATCGACTTCTGTGGCTGGGCATGTACATATATACATACACACACGCATGCCTGTGTAGGTGTGTACACAAATATCTCTGAATCATCAATAATCATCCAACATCAAGACTGACAGATGTCCAATCGCATTGGATCAGTTGCCAGCCTAGGCGGATCATGACATGGCAGATTGATGAGAAGTGATCCTGATTCGCCCACTGAACCAAGGCTTCAACATATACCAAGAAGTGATTTGTGGTTTCCTTTGCCGCTGCAGCATGGAAATCTCGCGCCGGGTCCCCCAAGATTCGTTTGTGTGTGTGTGTGCATGAAGGTTTGGTCGTATCAGTCCCTTTGTCCTTGCATTGTTGTCGAAACGTCACGGCCTACCTGAAGCGACCATGTATGGTTTGGCTCGCTCATTTCATGAGGTTGGCGTTGGCATTCCAACCTGAGTCATGTTGTGTTTCTTAAAAAAGGGGACCCCCAAGAATGGCTGGTCTTTTTTCAATACATGATTAATATTATTGGATGATTTGGGGTACCAATATTTTGCGGGACCCCAACATGGTGGCCTGATGACGTGGCGTGTAAGAGCATCACAACGTGATTCCAACACTCTCGACCCGCAAGTGGAGCAATCCCAGGATGGCTTGGAGCGGTTGACGACTGGATCGATCCATGGTACTTCTTCAGAGGTTGCAGCTATGCCTCTCGGAGCGGAAAGGAGGGATTGCGGAGCTTGGGATCTCACTACTGGGGGGATGTTTCCAGCTGGGTACCGTAGCTGAGACTAAGACAGGCTTGAGCTTTCTTGTAGTCTGGCAGCAGCCACACGTATGAGCATGCTGCTGTCGTCAGCCCGTTGCTAATGGATGGGCCACTCCTTGAGTTGCGTTCCTTGATCGCTCAACCCACCAAAGCCAACCACAACAAACCCGAACCAACCAAAAAACTTCAACCATACTCAACCAATGAACCTCAACCTCAACCATCCTCAACTATCGATCACCAACCTCACCCTTAACCATCCTCAACCTTACCCTCAAATCCCTCAACCTTACCCTCACCCTTCACCAACCTTACCTCACCCCACCGTAGACCTCCATCCATCTCTTCCCCCAGGTGCTCCAAGCCTTGGGCCACGTGGCGCTGCTGCGCCTGGCAGCGCTGCTTGGGGGCGATGGATTTCTGGGCGGCGTGCTGCCAGGTGGGGTTCCCACCGGTGCCAGGGCAGGTGTGCTGAAAGGATGCGGCCGTGGTGAAGAGATGTGGATGGATATGTCAGTGACCTGATGTTGATGTAGATGGATAGGTTAATGATGGTTGATGGATTTTAGGTATAGTAGATATTGGTATGAGAATGTTGAGTTGTTGGTGTTGATGATGGTGATTTTGGTAGATGTCGATTAATAAATGTGAATAGAGCTTGGTCCTAATGAATAGACGTTAGTATAAATGTTGGTATAGATTATATTCATAGATGTTGATGTAGTGATGCTACGTGATAGTGATGGAAAGTTGAGAGTGATTATACTGCCCAATTTTTTGTGGAATGGTGGGTTGGATGGTGGTGAAATGGTGGTTGAGAAGGTGGATGATAGTCGTCCCATGATGGTTAAATAGTGGTTAGGTGGTGGTGCAGCCAATGGTGAGTTGATTGATCAATGGAAAATGCTTACAGTAAACCAATGATAATGGTTCAGGCTACAGTGTGACCATCGGAAAACGATGATCAGCCTGTCAGCAAACCATGCAGCGGACCATCACAAACACCATTAATGACCATCAGCAACCAATTCAACGAATACACCACGACTAGACAATTGATCAGGAATCACCACAAATCCAGGATTGGAGGGCCCAAGTTTCCAATCTATATAAACGGTTCGTTTTATCCATATGGTGGATTCTCAAAATAGGGGTGCCCCGAAATCATCCAATATTAACGACTTGTAGTAATAAACCAACAACCTGGTGGGGTTCTATAGCTTGAGAAACCACCATATAGTCGGTACATCCCTTGTTTTTGTTGGCTATTCTCCCCTATCATTAACCATTAGTAACAAGAATAGATGTTCCAACCAACCATTGTGAATAGGGCTGCCCCCCAAAAAACATAGTTGTTAAAAGATACAATGGTGTTATCAAACCAATGAGTGCAACCAATGGCATTAAGTATCCTATCTATATTATCAACGTTTATCAACCGCTGGATTCCCAAAAAAACACGATCTGACAAGCCGCCCGGCAGTCGTTGCCCAGGCATTGCCTTGGCCATGTTGGCGTTCCTGCATCGCCTGGACTACAGCCGCATCCACGACGTGGGGATGCTGGAACTCCGGGAGAAGCTCGTGACAAGCGGAGCTGGTGGGTCTCTGAAGGGGGACTGGTCAATAAGGACCATTTTTTATCATCTTTTCAGTTGTTTACCAGAGGTTGCTGCTAGTGTTGATATATTGATACCAGAGGGATCCAGAGGTTATAGGGTATAGGTTGGTAAGATTTAACAGAGGTGATGGGTTTAGAACGTAATCCCTTGGGGGGACGTCTACGCCCTTTCACGCTGCCCTTACTCACAACATAGAAGTACCACAATGACGGCCATCAGCTTTCGGAATCTCAGTGTCAGCATCACGTCCTCGCTACAGTTTCCGTTTTGAACAAAGCAAACTCGACGCAAAGCCATCCTTTGAGATGCTTCTTTACTTGTTTCGGGGAGGTGAGGCAGTTCAACTGGAGCAATCAGTGGGCAATGGGGAAACGCAGAAAAGAAACGCAAGGCAGAGCCACCTGTCTCAATACCCCCACAGTACTCCAAAACTCTGTACCCTAAAAGAGCCATGTGTGTGTGTGTGTGCGTGCGAGCACTGCACTCTTTGCGGGTAAGATTGCGTTGCATGGTATTGCGTGCCCATGGGCGGAATCTCTGAATCTCCCATTTGTTCGTATTTGTTCCCCATGGACTATACCTCTTAATAGTCGGAATTGTTGCTTACTTGTTGATCAATGGTCATTAGCCAACAAATATTCCATTTCTTTGGCACTTCATGCAGCACTTCATGCGGCAACAACTTCAAAGCACGAGCCGTTGCTAACCCAGTCCGCCCCGGGCCTCAGGAACTGGGCCATGCCTGTGATTTTTGCACAGGCCGGAGGTCAAAGCACGGGTGAAACTAGAAACGTCAGGAGCCGCGAAGAATTGGTGGTTTCTCGAAACAGGGGTGCCCCTCAATTTTCCTTTTCTTACCATTCATAGTTATAAACTGGGCCACTTATTTTGAGAAACCACTCAATGATCAACATAAATCGAACCGAAATGTGTGCGAAATGTTTGTGTCAACATGAATGGTAGTACCCAAAAGCCACCGGTATTGGCGATAGAGAAAGGAGAGTGCCAGAAAAAAAAAAAAAGCCACTGATGACATTTGATGACTTCTTTTAGGACTATTGTTTATGTTTTGGAGTAAAATAGTTGGCCCTGGATGTTTGTCAAGCAGTATGCCTGTTCCCCGTGCAGGTTTGGGCTATGACCAAGCTGTTGACGGGCCATCCAGCCTTTTGTGGCCAAACTTCCTGGGTGTCTGGCTAAAGCAGCCGGGGCTTGAGGGCTTTGATCGGAAACCGTAGTGGAAATCCTCACAAGAAAGCTGCCCAGCAGCCCAACGACCTTCAAAGGTTTGATGGTGCTGGGTAAGGCACAGTACTGAAACAGGACTCTTTTCAAGAACTGCATTCAACTTTTTGGTGACATGCTGCTTTGTCCATGGCTCAATGTTCTCTTATCCTGGTTGGCAGTGTAGTCTCAGAGCAGATCAGCGCCTCATGTCTCCCCAGGAATTCCTTGGCTGGCGCTGGGCATTTCGCTTCTTCACGGCCAGACCCACTGGGGGGGCGGGTCAGCTTGCTCGTTCAATTTGGCGACAAGGGACCTCCCAAGTAGACAATTATCATGGTATTGTCATGATCATGTAATCATGTATGAGATCCTGTGCAATATGACACACGTTCGTTGGCGGTGCCGCCAGGTGCTATGCATTCTGCTCTGGCATTTTTCTGCTTTGGCCTTCCTGTTGCAAGTGTCGGCGGCATTCCTCTGCACTTTGTTGGCTTGTCATGACAGAACCATGGTAGCAGCTAGATCCACTTCTTATTGTTCACCAACCACTTAACCGTTATTTGACCACCAACCAACCAACCATTTGCCAGGCATGGGCACCCCCGTTCAGGCGCTCGGAGTGCCATGATGGAAGTGCTGAACGGTTCGCTGCTGGCGGTGCTGCTGGCAGCGCTGCTGCTCTTCGGCAACGAGCTCTTGGTGCAGCACCTCTTGGTCACCCAGCTGCTGGCCATCAAGCGCCTTGATCAACGCCGCCACTGGGAGCATGCGTCGGAAACAGCATGGATAGCGTGCGGGACTGGATTTTACGCTTTGGGTAGTCTTAGTGATTCACATTTCATTCATAACGTGTTCGCACCCAGGAACTCCGAAGAAGTCTGGCACACAAAATTCGATGCTTGAGCTGGTCCAAGTCACTTAAAGCAATGAGATCCTCGTTGATCCTCATGGCTCAGGTTGGTTCTGTCGCTCCGCAAAGCCCCCAAGTGGCGCCTGCTTTGGTGGCTGGATGGGGCTCTTGCAGCTGCTTGGCTGAGGAGGATTGGTTGGCTGGCAACATGAGAACCCACAAGGACAACCAAGCTGGAGGCGGTAATGATGAGTTGATGGGATCATGGATGATCATGGTGGGAAATGATGGGAGAATGATTGGTTGTTGTTGTTGTGGTTGATGATGATGATGATGATGATGATGATGATGATGATGATGATGGGCGTGTGGATGGGTGAATCTTCACCAGCAACATGGACTCCCGTAGAGGGATGTAGAGGGCACACAGGAGTTGGAAGGGCAGTGGAACCTTGTGAAGCGCTTTCAATCTTAGTTGGTTTCTTTTCTACATGCAATCTAAACATTCACATCTGGCAGCTTCCTATCATGAAGATCCCCACCAGGAAGGTTGATGATCGGTGACGGTGTCCCCCCAAAAGTCTTGTACCATCTCGTACCTCTCAAATGGGGCAGGAGACAAATGCAAGGCCAAAAAAGGGGCTTGATCGATCGCGTGGGAAGTTCAACCAGTTAAGGTATTTAGACCTGAAGTTACACTAATGGTAGTTTGTGAGACTTGAGAGGTAGTTATACTAGTTAAACAAGTTAAAGTAGTTAATCAATCTATTTCATGATGGGTTGTGTTTCAGTATTGATTTTCATTGATTTGTGTATTTGTTTCAAGTGTTTTAGTATTGATTTTCATTGATGTTTGCATTGATTTTAATTGTTTCAGTATTGATTCCAATTGTTTCAGTATTGATTTTGATTGATAAATAGCACGGCCAAAACATTGGTCCCCAAAAAGACCCTTATCACTAATCACTACCCCTTTACTAATCACAACCTAACATTATACTCTGTTCATCTCTGCTCTTGAGCTTCTCAAGCTGGGGGTGTTGATGGCTTCAACCGGATGGCCAGGTGATGTTGTTCCTCGTGCTGCGGATCTTGCAGATGCCTTTCGCAACGGCAGACGAACATGTTTGGGAATTGTATGCGTTGGGGCCTCAAGAGGGGTGGGGTTAAGCTGTGCCTTTCGTGCTCCAGATCTTGATGTTTTTTTTGGGCGGGGGTCTTCTTCGGACAGGCCAAGACAAACGATACAAACTAACGCATATTCATTTTGATTGGATTGGTTGGGACGTCCGCTGGTTATGGCACACCACTCTGCCTTCTTTGACATTTGAGATCACTTGACGGTCCTTGCAACATCTGCAGGCAACCGCGTATGTGGAATGCCTTTTGGTGCCCTCCACCCAGGGCCTTTAAATCCTTGGCAACGGATGCGCATGCCAAGGAACAAGATGAGAACCTTGTTCCCTTCTTACCTCGGTGCTGCTGTGCAGAAGGAGCCCACGTTCAACACCAGGTGGGGTTGAGGGGTGGTGAGAGTAGGTGAACGCACTGCAACCGTAAGGGGCCGAGGTTGAAGGCACACTTCTATTTGCATGATTTGGCGCCTACTTTTGCACATGTCTTTGTTCTGAAGTGGTGTGTGCTGGGTTGAATTGGATGTCATTTGACAAGTTGATGGTCGGTCTTGGACCTCAGGGCTAGTTATGGAAACCAACTTGCTTCAACCTGGAGCATAGGTGGCATGCGGCATAGGTGTATCATATTATCATGGTACTGCCATCCCAAACGGGGTAGCTCTCGGCTACGCCCCAGCGAAGGCTCTACAATGCAGTCAGCGTGTTTGATTTCATCAGCTTCCTGGCAATGCTTGAACTGTGGCAGGCATAATGGGCATCAAGTCGCTGGTAGTCTCCGCACGTTCCCCAGAATATTTAAGCGCCTATAAGCCTACAATGGCTTGTGATGTTCTGTATATGTATATATGTATATGTATATGTGTGTGTGTGCAATTACTTGTGCAATTATTTTTTAATACATCATTATATATGATTTTTTTTCGAGAATTGATCTGATTTATATAGATACATGGCGATGGAGAGAGAGATATATGATATATGATATCTATATATATATGTATTTCAGTGTGTATGTGTCATGCTTCTAGATATTTCTAGATATTCATGAATTTACGAACTTTTACATGTTCAAACGATGTAATAAAGATGTCATTGCAATTTCCAACATTCCAAGCAAAGTAGATTTGCTTGGGAAGGATTCCACCAGAGTCCCGGCGGGGCCCAGGTTGGAAGAACATCGAGGTAGGCTTCCAGACCAAAGTGTACCACCTCGCAGCGCTGGCCCTGGCATTCCAAGCAGGTGCAGCATGGTGCAGCTTCCATCAGCTTCCCAGGTTGGTTCGGCTGTTCGGTTTTGAGGAGCTGCTTGTTTTATGACAGCTGCCAAGTTGTCGGGGCACCAATCCAACCAATGGCGGGTGCTCAGTTTGTTTCAGGGTTGGGATGGCTCGGCCTTGCGCAAAGGGGCTGCTTTTTTCAGGTGCCTTCCTCCTCCAGATCATGCCTCATGCAGGCAAAGAGGAGCCACCGAACAGGAGCAGCTTGGCAACAGCAGGACAGGGACCCATGGTTACTGGTCTCTTTGGGGCGAATGGGATCAGATGTGACCATTTTCAAACATGTTATTGTTAGTTATTCATGCAACCATCAAGCATCAGTGATGATAAGTATCTATAGAGCCTGCATCATTTTTGGCTATTGACCCTGGAGTTTGGGGAAGGAGAGAACTGTTTGTGTGCATTTCGCACTTCACCTTGTGCCCTCGGTCATCATCTGTCACCCATTTTTAGTCATAAGCTGTGTTTCAAGAATGGATCCTGTTTATAAACTACAAATCCCTTTGAAGAAAAGGATATTTGGAAAACAGTTTGTGGTCAATGTTCTTTCTAAAAGGAGTTACGTCGGCTCAAGCTGCTCGAGGAGGATTTATTGAGCTCAGTGAGATACCAAAGGGGTTTCATTTGAGCAGAATCTCCTGTAGCCCAGCCATGCTCATGAAGGTTCCTGAAGAAAGTGACTGGTTTCAAAAGATTCTGCCAGCGGAGCCAGCGTCGCCCTGCTCGATGGATGGCAGATATGCAGCGGGCAGAATTGTGCCCCTGGCCGCAAGAATGGAGAGTCCAAGTAGCATCAGATCTTCTGCACCTTCAACCGACACATCTTTCAGCGGACCGCGCAATGAGCGATTATTGCGCCGGATCTATTTGCGACGCTTTTTGCGCACCCATGGTTTCCGGGAGGGAGATGTACACTCTGCACGACCGGGTGGCTGTATCTTCAGGAGAGAATCCACCTATCCTATCCACATTGCTGCCTTGCAGGGAGACTATGATGCGGTGAAAATGCTCTTAGAGGAGGGTGTGGACATAGAAAAGGAAACTTCCAGGGGCCGCACCGTGATGGATTGTGCACTTGCAGGAGATGTTTGTGGCTCCAACCAAAACATGGTGAGACTCCTCCAGAGCCGGCTGAAAAGATGAGCCGCTGGCAAGATTCGCTGGTTTCTGTCAGGGTAAGGGCTCTGATGGCACCAAGGTTTTTGCCGTTTTTCCCTGCGTTTCCGCCAATTGCGTGCAGACGCCACTGCCCGAGCTATCTGAACATGGACGCCAGGTCCTCTTCAGATTTTTCTCTCAGTCTTGGTCTCATGATGTCTCGTGTATTACCGTGAATGCCTTGCAGTAGCTAGGCATTGCTGCTCTTGAGAACCTCTCGAGGTGCGTTGTGACACTGGGGCGGCACACCTGCAGCCGAGCTGCATCGAGCTGCCAGATGTTCCGCTGCCAGTTTTTCCACGCCGAGGGGCCACAGAGTTCAGGCGAAACAGTCGCGAAAAACACCTACTGTGCAGCCGATTCGCTCAGAACATGCTGGAGCAAGGCTTCCCCCAACAGTAAACCAAGACCCTTATTTGAGAGATACAGATACAGATTTCTGATGTTAATTCCAGTTCTTGGTCAAAAAATCAATACTTGTTGGATCAAAGCTCCCTATCAAACCATGTATAAAGGACAGCCCTTCAGAAGAAAAGCGCTGATTTCTGAAGAATCATCTCTGGTTGGTAAAAGCCCTCATCAAGATGCTCCAGTGGCCCATGGTTAGTTATACTCAACGATGATGTCTCTTGGAGCTGGCTATGTGTTGCGATGGTGATGGCAGGAATGATGCTGATGATGCTGCTGATGATGGGAACCGTTGCAACATCCTTATCATTGCGCCACAGAGAAGCCAACCCGATCCAACCCAAGCCGATTGAAGTGTGATGCGGCGCTGCCAAAGGTTACGGCCATGTCTTCGGATGCCTGGTACTCCTCGTGCAGACGGGCCTTTTCCTGGTGCTGGGGTGCTTCATCAGTCGCCTGAAGTGCCACTGGAGCTGAGATTATTGGGGATGGCAGCTTGTTCAGCCAGGGTTCTGCAAGGATGAATAGATACACTCTGGTGGTCTAACATTGCCAACGGAAAATCCACTGTGTTTAGGGAATACCCTAGGAAATCATCCTTTTTCCCTTAGAGGATATAGACGATGAGGGATTCTGACTTAGGCCAGCATTGCAGTAGCAATCATCTCCTTTTCGACGCTTTCTTGTGATGCTGTCGCCGCACGGGCTTGCTCGTTTAGCTCAACCTGCCTCTCAGCAGTTTTGGCACTGATGGAAATTTGATATTTGCTGCCTGAAGGTGAGACCACTGTTTTTTGGGGATGATTCCCTGCAGAAACGGTGGGACAATCTGCATGCCATTCATGTCATGCTGCCCCTGCTTGTAGGCTGAGGTTCAGCCACTAAGGCTCCAGAGGAACCTGTCCACGGTGCCAGCATGTGCCAGCATGTGCCTGCCATCCCGAGGATGGGAAAACACATGAAACGACCCTGTTGGGGGTACACAATGAATGGCCCAAATGTGGAAACCATTTACGAACAGACCATAGCAGACCCTTTTTTGAGCTTCGAACCCTGAAATCACAATCTTTCAGAATCCGATTGTGAAAGCACAAGAGGCGTTGCCCAATGCGTCAAAATTATCATCCAGTGGAACCACTATACCCACCGACGATTAAACTGGCAGTTATATAACCGTTGAACCGTCAACCATCAACCACCACACCCAATCAAATAGTTTGAACTATTAACATAAATTAATTATAATCTATTTAGCCACTTATGAATTCCAATTCAATAGGACCAGTGAACCCCCATGAGTCAATGCAATGCTTCAATGACCAACCCCGCGTTGGAGCCCCAGGTATTGGCGTGCCCTTCCTGTTGCTGTTCGTGTCAGTGGCCCTGGCGCCCAAACCGTTGGAGGTGCTCATTGGTCACCCCATCACCGGTGGCGGCCGACTCCTGTGGTGCATCAGGCGCGGTGCTCACTCGTCTACGCATTTGTTTACTGCTTTCATTGTAGGTCTTTGGTTTTCAATTTTTGTTCCAAAGCTGATCTACAGGGAAAGCAGTAGACGAGTGAAAAATCCGACAACGAAAGCTCAATTTTGCTACATTGCGTCTTTCCTCTCGTATGAGCTCCTCTTGCTGTCTTTCTCCTGCTACCTACCAGCTTGGGTATTCTCTTCTCGTACTTCTGTCGCGTTGGAGCATCTTAGGTGCCTCCACCCCAAGGTGTTGTCTTGCAACACTACCGCGGTGGAGGGAAAACTGAAAAGTGCGGTCATGTTAAGAGTTAACACTGATGTTTGATAGTAATTAACGACTGCTAGCAGTTGCACATGCTCAAGTGATGCCATGGCCATCCATGGCCCCAGTGGAAGCCCTGCCCGTGGTGAAAGCTGCTGAGGCTGATGATCTTCATTGTGGTGGTGGCAGGGCAGTTGGGCTACGTGGCGTTTCTGGGGTCCAAGATGCCTTTCATCGAGCATCGCCACACCAGTGCCATGGCGGTGAGTTGCTCGAGGGGTTGCTGGGTCTCAAGCTCCCAATCACTTACCAGTCCTGTTATCAGCGTCAATGACCTAGCTTTAGCTAGTCAGATCCAGTCAGGCTGTTATCAGCGTCAATGATCTAGCTATCGGAGATCCCTATGGACATCCTGGGTGCAAAAATCGACCGATTTTCTGGGTCCCTGAAACCAAAATCTGCAGATTCTCCCGCAGGGTGAGGCTGTCCCATTGGGTGGCGAGAGCTGAGCAGAAGGAATTCGCAAGTTGCCATGCCAGAAAAATCTGAAAACCATAGCTGATCGGCTGTTTCAAGGGGGATATGCCATGATATGCCCAGGGCCCAGTGCTTGTTCTGATTAGGAGAGCAATTTTCTGGAACTTTTACCCCTGAGCAGCTCAAGAACAGTGGCCTGGAAACCAGGAGGGTGACCACTGATATCGAGTCACAAGTTATGATAAGGCCGGCGCGGCTCTCGCTCGGACAAAGGAACAGTCAATTTATCCATGGATATCATTGACATTAAAGAATCGTGTGTTGGGAAAGCCCAGGCCACGGCAAATCGTCGCAACTTGAGGTTTGCACTCTGACAAGGGCTGGCCAGACGGAGACCGCCGAGAATTCTTTGATTGGTTGCTGCCCCTTGGATGCTGTCCCAGAAATTTCATGTCTATAGAGCAAGCAAGGCAATGTCCAACTTAATGCGGGCCACAATCCGATAGACACATTGAGGGCATAATGTCATGTTACCTCAGAGGTGGCTCATTAGTTTGACTGGTGGGGGGAAATTGGGGAACCCATTCAATCATCCCCAAAAATGTTGAAAGTTAGGAATTGATGCCTTTAATACCGGCATGGTGGCATTTGGGGGAGCATATGGGAGTACACCATGTGTGGACATTCACCAGGTGTATCCAATTTGGGGATCGTTTGTCTCCGGCTTCATGTTGGCAACAAGGGGCTGTAACCAGGCAAAAGTCCTCAAGTCTTGCCCGCCGTGAACTATATGGCATCATCTTTTTAAGGATGTGGTTCTTGACCTTCGCTAACTTCAAGCGAGATGTTCAAATCTTCAAATTGCATTCGAGTGACCCACCGTAGCAATGCAATCTACCATTCCAAACAAAAGTAAAGGTAATCTACTTCTGTGGTGGTATGTTGGATCGCCAGAGAGGACATAGCATGCTGCCATTCCGATCCTTTCAGGTGGAACGTCCCCGATGACGAAATCGTGCTGGCGGCCATGCCCTTGAGCGCCGAGTTACGGCGCGCGGCCGCAACCATCTCCAAGCCTATGCGTTTCGCCATCCATCCCCAGTTTGAGGCATGGATGACGCTGGAATCAGTTGCTGTTTCCAGGTGTTCGGCAACAAGAAGGAACAAGATACGCAGCAAGATGCACAGCCAATAAGCTAAGTTGACCTACCTTGACCTACCCTGTCTACCGTCTTTCTTTCAATCAACTTGAATGCAATAGGCTGGCAGATTGAAGGCAGCGCTTTTCACCAGAGATTTGAACTAAACCAAGGGACAATGTCGCCGTTGGGCATGTCTTTACGCAAGTCAATGATTCTGCCGCAAGGCACATCATCTCCGCGAAAGAGTGCAGGTCTCTTGGCAACGCTGTAGTTCAACTTGAAGTAAGCGCCCGATTTCTGCTCGCTGATTTTGAACTGTTTCCCCATGTTCCCTTCTACCAACCGAGGAGCTGTACCAGTTCTACCAGTGCACGCCGCCGGCATCCGGACGGCATTAGGTTATTTGATTTCCCTGCTGGTGTCAGGGCTAGCTTGCCAATGGTGATTTTGCTTCGATTGTAGATTTCAATGTGAGGAGGTTGCCACAGCTCAACAAAAATTACTTTACTTCGAGTGATCCCCACCATGTCATGTCAACACTGCTTGTTGACTCCACTTTTGTCTGACATTCTCTCCGATTCTCTCCGACATTTAGGATGACATTCTTTCTGATATTCTCTCCGACATCTCTTCTGACATCTCTTCTGACTGACATCTCTTCTGACATTCTTTCTGGCATTCTATCCTGACATTTCTTTTGACATTCTCTCTGACATCTCTTTTGGCATTCTTTCTGACATCTCTTCTGACATCTCTTCTGACATCTCTTCTGACATCTCTTCTGACATCTCTTCTGACATCTCTTCTGACATCTCTTCTGACATCTCTTCTGACATCTCTTCTGACATCTCTTCTGACATCTCTTCTGACATCTCTTCTGACATCTCTTCTGACATCTCTTCTGACATCTCTTCTGACATTTTTTCTGGCATTCTATCCTGACATTTCTTTTGACATTCTCTCTGACATTCTTTCTGGCATATCTTTTGGCATTCTCTCTGACATCTCTTTTGGCATTCTTTCTGACATATCTTCTGACATTCTTTCTGGCATTCTATCCTGACATTTCTTTTGACATTCTCTCTGACATTCTTTCTGGCATATCTTTTGACATTCTCTCTGACATATCTTCTGACATTCTCTCTGACATTCTTTCTGGCATATCTTTTGACATTCTCTCTGACATATCTTCTGACATTCTCTCTGACATTCTTTCTGGCATATCTTTTGACATTCTCTCTGACATATCTTCTGACATTCTCTCTGACATTCTTTCTGGCATATCTTTTGACATTCTCTCTGACATATCTTCTGACATTCTCTCTGACATTCTTTCTGGCATATCTTTTGACATTCTCTCTGACATATCTTCTGACATTCTCTCTGACATTCTTTCTGGCATATCTTTTGACATTCTCTCTGACATATCTTCTGACATTCTCTCTGACATTCTTTCTGGCATATCTTTTGACATTCTCTCTGACATATCTTCTGACATTCTCTCTGACATTCTTTCTGGCATATCTTTTGACATTCTCTCTGACATATCTTCTGACATTCTCTCTGACATTCTTTCTGGCATATCTTTTGACATTCTCTCTGACATATCTTCTGACATTCTCTCTGACATTCTTTCTGGCATATCTTTTGACATTCTCTCTGACATATCTTCTGACATTCTCTCTGACATTCTTTCTGGCATATCTTTTGACATTCTCTCTGACATATCTTCTGACATTCTCTCTGACATTCTTTCTGGCATATCTTTTGACATTCTCTCTGACATATCTTCTGACATTCTCTCTGACATTCTTTCTGGCATATCTTTTGACATTCTCTCTGACATATCTTCTGACATTCTCTCTGACATTCTTTCTGGCATATCTTTTGGCATTCTCTTTGACATCTCTTCTGGCATTCTTTCTGACATATCTTCTGACATTCTTTCTGGCATTCTATCCTGACATTTCTTTTGACATTCTCTC
>VSDK01012836.1:314694-347442 GCA_009767595.1 Symbiodinium kawagutii | reverse complement strand
TGACATATCTTCTGACATTCTCTCTGACATTCTTTCTGGCATATCTTTTGACATTCTTTTTGACATATCTTCTGACATTCTCTCTGACATTCTTTCTGGCATATCTTTTGACATTCTCTCTGACATATCTTCTGACATTCTCTCTGGCATTCTTTCTGGCATATCTTTTGACATTCTTTCTGACATCTCTTCTGACAAATCTTCTGACATTCTCTCTGACATTCTTTCTGGCATATCTTTTGACATTCTTTCTGACATTCTTTCTGACATCTCTTCTGACATTCTCTCTGACATATCTTCTGACCCTCTCTCTAACATTCTTTCTGGCATATCTTTTGACATTCTCTCTGACATCTCTTCTGACATTCTTTCTGGCATCTCTTCTGACATTCTTTCTGGCATTCTATCCTGACATTTCTTCTGACATTCTTTCTGGCACTCTATCCTGACATTTCTTTTGACATTCTCTCTGGCATTCTTTCTGACATATCTTCCGAAATTCTTTCTGGCATATCTTCTGACATTCTCTCTGGCATTCTTTCCTCGTGGTTGAGGTCCGGCAGCGACCACTGAGCGCGGATGGTCGTGGTTGAGGTCCGGCAGGGGCCACTGGGCGCGGATGGTCGTGGTTGAGGTCCGGCAGCGACCACTGGGCGTGGATGGTCGTGGTTGAGGTCCGGCCTGGCCGGGCATGGTCGTGGTTGAGGTCCGGCAGCGACCACTAGTCGTGCATGGTCGTGGTTGAGGTCCGGCAGCGACCACCCGTCGTGCATGGTCGTGGTTGAGGTCCGGCAGCGACCACTAGGCATAGATGATCGTGGTTGAAGTCCGGCGGAGGGAGGCGGAGGAGGAGGAGGAGGACGAGGAGGAGGACGTATCAGCTCTGATAACATCTAACAACTCTCACCTGACAGGTGGGGAACTACAGCGTGCTGCAAGCGTAGGTTCCGCTTTGTGAATGGTTGTCGGTATCCATTCTTGGGCATTGCTAATGATTACCCAGCATGCTCATGCATTTTCAGCATTAATCATCAGTTTCAACCTATCGGTGTTGACATGTAGCCTTCTCCGGTGTGTTGGGACCGCATTGGGTTTCAAGATGTTTCAAGGCGAGCTTCGCGAAAACCATGGAGAAGTTCCAGTCTCGGTACCTGATCTTGGAATTCAAGCGTTGCAGCTCTGTCCTCAGATGCCCGATGCAGATTCCCCCCGGCCATGGTTGGCTGCTGCTTCCCAATCTATTCATCAGCCGTGCTTCAATCATCTTCAATTCCTTCATAGTTCCAGATGGTTCCAAGACTATGTGACAATCAACCACTAGCAACACTAACTCTAACCATTGATTAGCCATCATTAAAGCTACCATGAACCAATCAAGGTGGGCCGCACAACATTTTCCTGCGGAGGTTTCGGCCCTTTCTTGCTGGACAAGTACCCGGAAGTCAATTGCAAGGCACTGCCTGAGACGAGCCAACTGTTTAAGCACATGGAACCTCAAGCGGGAATCCCAATGAATCAATGGTCATGATCCCTCAAGATTAGCCTGATTAAGGCTAATGATTAGCTCTGCAGGAATGGGAATCCCAACGAATTGATTCACCATTCATAGCACTATCAAGCATCAACAATCATTATTACCCATCATCATGCATCATACTTACGCCCAGATATCCATGGGAGTTCGCATGTGTGTCAATCAAGAGACTGCTGGTTGGAGGCGATCATAATTAAGCGAATGGTTAACCAATTAATGGGAGCCATCAACAACCCCCAGTCAACAATTGACCATAATCCACTGATGAGATCATCAATCAACAACCCCCAGTCAACAACCCCCAGTCAAGAATCCCCAGTCAACAGACTGTTTGAGTCAATCAATTCAGCACGGTGGCTCGCAGCACAGGAGAAGGAGGTGCCTTGGCAGGAACTCTTTTGTCCCAGGCCAGGGGCGAGACGGTTTCATCGACCCTGAAGCAGTTGGGGTTCGCCATTTGGCACAGCTGTTTGGGATGACCCGGGTCACCTGACTTGCTCCACTTGGCATGACTGTTTGAAATGGGGTGACCCATCGCTGAGAGATGGATTTATACAAATGGATTTAAGTGAGGTGGAGCGAAGGGTTTCGGATGTTTCGCAAAAACAGGTGACGAATTGGAAGGAGGTGAAAGTTGGTGGTTATCCCCCATGAAATTGGTCGGTCAACTTCCTGACCCATGCTCCCGGCCGGACCTTGACCATGGCTTCCCTGCGTGGACCATCAACATCACCAATTATCAACCATTGACCGTCATTAGTGAGTAGATGTCACCAGTAACCACCAGCCATGGATGGTGAAGCAATTGACCATCCTGTGCCACTATGAACCATGAACCAACCATTGACAATGAACCATTCAATTCACCATGAACCATGAACAATATTTGAAAAGTAACCATTGACCACCAATGCATGAAACATTGAACACACTTACCAAAAACCATCAAGAACCATTAGCCATCAATAAAACCAATATAAAATCATATGAAACCAACATCAAACCATATAAAATCATGTGAAACCGGTAACCATATTAAACCCATTAACTTATGATATGACCCATTAACCAGTAAGCATTAAACCCACCATAACCCCCATGGATGGCTCAGCCAGCCATGGCTTCGCCAGGGCCTTGGCCTCGCCGCGCTTCGAGCTGCTCTGGGCCAACGCGGAGTTCGCGGTGCTGCGCCGCAGGGAGGCCGGCAGATGGTTGATGTAGCGGATGATGGATGAAATGATGGCTAGATTATGACGCATAAATCATCCATCCAGCAAGCGGGAGCAAAAAATTCTCATGCAGTGCATCATAGATCACTAGATGATGGATTATGAAGCATAGATTATCTAATGATGATGGATGACAATGATAATGGATGATAGTGATAATGAATGATGGCTAGATTATGAAGCATAGATTCATGGATGATCATGAGAATGATGATGATAATTGATTAATGATAATCGATGTCTTGTAACTTTTGATGCCTTGTGGCACAGATTCACTGCATTTGTCGAAGCAGCGCCATATGTGCATGCTTCCATCTCGCCCCCGGGCACAGCTCGGGCAGGGAGACCTGACGGCGATGGAGAGAGAGAGAGGGAGAGAGAGATTCTGGCTAACAATGGCCGATAATGATGATTGTCTTTGCTGATCATGGTTGGTGTTGATGATTAATGATGGTCCAAACTTTGTTTGATCAAACTTCACTCATGCCGCACAATGCTTATGTTTTGTAGGGAGGTCAGCAATGGTTTGGGCGCGCGAGTTGTGCATACACATGCAAGCTCATCGGTGGCCAAGGGTTGTAAACAAAGACGGATGTCTAAGGATGTCTAAGGTGATTACGGAACCAAACAAAAGCCAAATTGACAACAGTTGGAGGTCTACAGATACCCCTTGTGCTAGGTACTGAATGTAATCCAGCCAGACTGCCGAGTTCGGGAGTTGACATGAGTTGATTGTGGGGCTCAAAGCCTCCTTGGGGCCCAAGCCAACGATGGGGACAGCTGGATGCCTCGAGTTATTTTTGGGGGTTCCTGGTGGACCTGTTGGATCCTGTTGGTTCACACCTGCCTTTGCCAGGAAGTACCCAGCAACGCCAAAGAGGGACGCGTCGAAGACCTGAAGACCTGGGAACCCATGCTGCAGCGCTGCCAACGGGAGGCGCCTTGCAGTCATTTTGTGCTGAATGTTCTGAGGATTTTTTAGGCGGTGTGATGATGTCTGGGTGGTGGTTTTCAATGTGTTGTTTCCTATCTTCGGGATGGCTGGTCGGTTCAGTCATGTTTTTCCGCAAGGATCGCTTATATTTTCCAACCAGCTCTGCGTTTTCCGTTTTCCAATGTGTTCAATGTAATTTGGGGACAGGTAACTGGCCTTGTGAGATGCTTCTGTGAAGGTTCCGGTGATGTTTGTAGTGGTTTTCCCTGGTCTTCCTGTATATTCAAGGAGTTGAATGATGATGCAATTGCTGGTTGCTTGACTGAGTTTTCTGGTGCCTCTTTATACGGGGTTTGCTTTCTGCAAGTCCAGGTGCTGTTGGGAGGTGGCAGAACTGTCCTGAACCGACAGACAGACTTAGGTGATCTGCCTCTGTCGTTTTTGGTTGCTGCCCAAGCCATCCCAACCCCTTCCAACAACCCAAGGTGAACTATCCCTACTCCAGGGGTTCCCGGGTTCCCTGCTACGAAGATAACTGGAAGGAGCGGGAAACTTCCGCGGAACCACCACGACCGAGCCAGGAGGGGCCCAATGTATGCGCAGCCCGTGCCGCGGACCTTGCTTTGGCCTTCCGGAAGATGGGCCAGGGCCAGGCGCCGCGCCAAGGGAAGAAGGGGACCGGTTCTGGTCGGGGGTGGTGAATGGGTTGGTGGTGGTTAATGGTTGGTGGTGGGTTAAAAGAAAAATATAAGGGATGATTTGTGTGATGAGTGACTGTGACAATAACAGGGGATAGTAAGCTGGAGGGCGCAGTGAAAAAGCAACAATAATGGTTAAACAACTGCTGGTTGGTGGTTTGATTGGCATTTGTTATTTTCCCCATTTTCCCCCAATGCTAATACGTGGTTGGTTGGTTGACTAATATCTTTTTCTTAGGGATTGAATTTGTCTTAGGGGTCGAAACCTCAAACCAGTGTTGGTTGATTAATTAAGCTATATAGTACTTGTTATCGCTGACAATTCAATTTTGATTGTCTCTGGAGGGTTGCAGGGAACCCGAAGAGACTTAGAGGCGATTGATAGACAGGTCAGCATATCAGACAGAGAAAGGGACAGACACACAGAGAAACAGACAAAAAGTTCTTAGCCAGATTTTGCTCTTTTGGTGGATATCTCTGTAATCCACGCTGCATCGTAGCCAGCTTCCCTCTCCTATGATGAGGTACCATCGGTAATTGGAAACCAATTTTTAGCCTTGAGTCACTATCCGTCATGGCCCATTATATATAGTCATAACTATCACCAACCATATCCAACCATCAGTTGCTAGTTCTGCCCACTGCTAATCATGAACGTTCAACCAACATTAATTGATCACCATCTCACCGGTAGAACTTTTGGCATGAACAGTCAGTAGCTGTGGTCATGAACAGTGACTATAACATACTACAACCAATACACAGCCCAACCATCATAACCAATCACCATCTCAACTACTAGAAACTAGAGAGAGAGGTGTAGGTTTGGCTGTATGCTGGTAATAGCTACCGTTTCAACTACCGCGAAATAGCTATACCACTACTAAAATCGTTAAGATTATGACACTAGTAGTTGAGTTATAGTTGAGTTCTATTACTGGACTATGCCACAAGTAGATGTTTACAGTAGATCATGCGACCATCAATTTGTACCCTGCCACCACCCTGCATGACTAATTATGCCAGTAAGAGAAAACGTTTATGGTAGATGTTTAGAGTACATTTTGCCACTTAGCAGATGTTTCATATAATTATCAACTAGTAGATGTTACTGGCACTACAGTAGATGGTGTTTTTTTTCAAATTAGGGGTACCCCTAAAATCATCCAGTTTAACAACCATTCATATTAATAAACCAACCATTTTGGGTACCCCTGTTCCGAGAAACCACCAGATGTTTCTATTATTATAACAAGCAGATCTTCTTAGGATGCTATACCAACCCCATTTCCGCGGAAACATGGCGATCGCCAGGTGTATCAGTCCCTGCTGCGCTGGGCAGAAACGTGCCCTGCTTGGCATAGCGGTTGTTGCAACCATCGTGGGGACGGCAGCTGTATTTAACCAATGAAAGATGACAGCACAAGGGTTTGGGACCCATTGGGGTCATGCAAAACATCGACGAAAGAAAAGGACCACCACTACCACCAACGTTGAAACAACCACAACAACAACAACAACAACAACAACAACACCAACAACAACAACAACAACAACAACAACAACAACAGCAGCAGCAGCAGCAGCAGCAGCAGCAGCAGCAGCAGCAGCAGCAGCAGCAGCAGCAGCAGCAGCAGCAGCAGCAGCAGCAGCAGCAGCAGCAGCAGCAGCAGCAGCAGCAGCAGCAGCAGCAGCAGCAGCAGCAGCAGCAGCAGCAGCAGCAGCAGCAGCAGCAGCAGCAGCAGCAGCAGCAGCAGCAGCAGCAGCAGCAGCAGCAGCAGCAGCAGCAGCAGCAGCAGCAGCAGCAGCAGCAGCAGCAGCAGCAGCAGCAGCAGCAGCAGCAGCAGCAGCAGCAGCAGCAGCAGCAGCAGCAGCAGCAGCAGCAGCAGCAGCAGCAGCAGCAGCAGCAGCAGCAGCAGCAGCAGCAGCAGCAGCAGCAGCAGCAGCAGCAGCAGCAGCAGCAGCAGCAGCAGCAGCAGCAGCAGCAGCAGCAGCAACAAGTACCATAATCAAAATCATAGCCAGAACAATTCAGTTGCTTCATCATGACAGCTAAGGCATGGAGATCAGGACGGAGCATTTCAGTACATCATGGGGCCGCTTGGCTTGTCAGCGGACCTGGTGCAGAGCAACCAGCCAATGAACCAGCCAATGAGGTAGCATCAACACCACCCGAAGGATGCCGAAGCCCATTTTCCGAGTTCATGACTAAAGATAACTCCGCATCGATCGGGGATAATAGCCAAAAGGATCCAAAAGGATTTGAAAGATTGTGAAAGTTGCCCAACACTAGAGAAGAATTGGATTGTTCGCTGTAAATCGTAAGTAAACACCACCTCAGGTGTTACGCTCCTATCTCTGCAGTCTTGTATCTTTTCATGTGAAATCACGTGACAGATCAGTTCTTTCTTCTTGCGGTGGAGGCCCCAGCCCAGCACCCAAGAGACTTAGGCATCACCTGGACTATGATTTGCAGCAAAGCAACCGTGCAGGGCCTTACTACAAGAAGGCAGTGGACCTGGAGCCCAATAATCCAGTTTTCGTGCTTCTTAGCTGCACTTGTCTTTCGGGGGTTTGCCGCGGAGACATCGAAGTTCACACAAGAACCGTTGATTGGAAGGAAACACATTGTGCGGGGAGTAGTGCTGTTGATTAATTAATGCAATAGAAATAAAGCAGGTTTTGGACTGCTACTTTCAGGCTTTGATTTCCATGCGCCATGCGAGATTGTCCATCAAGATGCTACTCCTGAAACCATCGTCACTCGTTTGGCAATACTTTGGCTTCGAGGAAAGAATACCTCATGTGGCTGGAGCTGATTGCGAAGGACCCGGCCAAGAAACAACTTTAAGCAGACTGGGCCGACTGGGTTTGGAGAGGGTCTGCTAGTGTGGTTGGAACCCCACGTCATCTGAGCAAATTGATGCATGGCCCATCAACCAAAAAACCGCACGAAGCCTTCGCAGATTGCAGAACCAGCAAAAGGATACAAAACCCTCCAAGAATCCTGGGAAAACAGTTGCTTCTTCCAGCCATGCAGAAAACTTCATTGCTTCAACTTCCCTGCTTCCTTGTCCTTTCCCTCGGGAAACTGGTTGAATGATGGTTAGTGCCCTCAGCTGTAGCTGAACTCTTGGAGATGGCGGTGGAGAGAGAGAGAGAGAGAGATGGTTAGTGATGATATTAGTGATGCTCAATCCCGCTTCTCGGAACTGGATGCTTCTCCAATGGCTGGAGGACCAGCGAAGCGCGGTGCGTTTGCTTCGCCCTCGCCGCTTCACCCGTGGAAAGACGAAGTCCCTCAGCGACCTGGAGGATCCATCCCTTGCCTGCGAGGCCAGGGTGCCACTGGAACCGCAGATAGGTTCAGATTCGTTCATTTGTTTGTTTGCTGCATTGATTCATCACTGGGAGTGCCACCATGTTTGCTTACTGTCTCTTTATAGTGGTTTGGCTGATACATGTAGGGTTTTTGTTCAAGAGGAATCACTGAGATATTTGGACATATTTAGTATGCTAAAGCTGTTTGCACCGCGTTTGGCGAACCCTTCGAACTCCCAAACACAAAAATGTAACCACAATGGCTGTACAGTGACACACGAAGATCGGAATGGTAAACCAATGTGAACCATGTACGCTGACACAGGCATGCTGCATTAACATGCATTAATTAACATGTGTAAACATTAGTTTTTTGATATGGTCATATCTATTGTAGATAGCAACAGATATATAATTTTGGCTAAAGTCATGCATCCCCAATGACCCAATCACACGGGCTTTCACCAGAGGCATCGGTGACAGCCAAAGAGTTGTTCCAAGACCTGGCCTCTCGGCTCGCGACGGGCTTGTGTCACTCACCATGGTGGGTTGTGGTGACTAGTAGTAGCTATTAGTGGTTATGTCGCTTAGTCGTTGGTGGATTCTAGTGGCTAGTAAAAATAGCCATCATCGTATATGAATCACTAGGTGCTAAAAAATGCCAGCCAAAAGACAAGACCTCTAGCTACCATGGGCCCAAAAAAGCCTACCAAAGGTAGGTTTTTAGGCTCCAAGATTTGGGTATGACGTGTCATTACCTGTCAAGATGATGGTTTTGAGGGCCAATGTTGAATTCCCTCCAGCAAGAAATGGCCCTGGGTCAATACCCCGTACCCCAGCTGTGCACATCCTACCACCACAGTAGTCGAAGTGTTGGGCTGTTCGATGTCACATTTGTTGCTTGGTTTAAATGTTGACCCATGGCCATACAGCTGGGACGCTGTATCCCCATCCCCTATTCTTGATGGTTTATTATCCCTTTCTCAACCATCAACCAGCTAATTAACCATTGTTGGTTAATATTATTGACAACCGTTGCCGTTGACATCGATGGTCCATTTGCCTCAGGACTGGTCTCAAGAGCTGTGGGAATATGCGGTGGAGAATGGCCCGTGCAACCAATGTGTTGACACTGGGCAGATTGGGAGGAACGTTGGTACCTCAAATCCCAGTCAAGGAACGTTGGTTTGGGGTTGGAGTACTTGTATTCCATTTTCTGGGGGTCGAGCGGCTGAGCGGCCAAAGGTTACTCCGAGATCATGGCACAATGAATGATGCGCAACTGAAATACCTTCGCCTTGCGCACACCATTTCGTCAGCCCAGGACAACAATTGGCCAATCCACACTTCAGCCAAGTCCATGCGCGACGATATCGGTCCCTTGGTTTGTTGAACAGCTCGGTGAGTTTGGGCGGAGTCAATGTACCTCTGTGGGGCCCACAGCAGCCGTACCAGCTACGGCCTGTATCGTTGGGTCATTGGCTGAACTCGCCCAGGTGACTGGCAGCTGTTCCTCAACATCTTCTGGCATCGTTCCATGCGCAGCTCCCTGCTGTCAATCACAGGTGGGCTGTGCCCATGGCACCAGCGCTGAATTGCGACTGTCCCTGCTCGCCTGTGTGGCAGAAACACATAGAAACCCCGGTTGGGTGGAATTGGTTCGCATTTTTCAAGGGGGGCTGAAGGGGCCATTTAGGAGTGGGAAGGGATTACTTGATATTACCAGGACAGGCGGCTGCTAGCGAGCAGAACCAATCCGCAAAATGGATGGCTTGATGTGGCTTAGAACGCCATTCGCATTAGGACGTGATAAAAGCTTGGCAAAATACAGCAAAAATGATGCTTGAAATGGGGCTTCAATCAAGACTGTCATGACAGCCCGTCGATGTCAAACTGCTGCCACGTCTGATGCAATTCAGGAAAGGCAACTTCTTCTATTCAACATGCGCTATCTTTGTAGCCATGGCTGTTTGTGGGTTGCTGTTGGCCCCAATTGCCGCCAATGATTCAATGGTCGTGGTGCGGAGCAAAGTCCCTGCTTAGTGGTGATGGTTTTGTGCTGGAAAGTGGCTTGCCCAGTTAATGGGAGATAGCTAGATCAGTGTTTATAGTGAGCAGCTGCTGGATGCTGCTGGTGGTTTGTCAACAGCTGCATCTCTCATTAGCAACCATCACTACCATTACTAGTCGCCATGAATAATTTTTGTGTGTGTTGTGTTGTTCTAAAAAAAATCAATCGCCATGAGTTTCACTGTATGTCTCAACCGCCAGGTCTACCATTGATCAATCAACGCTGGCCCCTGGGTTTCTTTAGCAATGGAGCAGTCCACATCTTGCAGCATCAGGCCACGGTGGTCGGCATGGGCACCGGCAGCGGCGCGAGAACGCCGGGAAGAACCGGAAGAAGCGCTGGCGGACCTTGGGAGACTGATGCAGAGCCAGAGAAAACAAGAGTTGATGGATGTCGATGGCGGAATTGTGAACGGAGATAGGCGGAGTTTGGCCGGAAACTCACCAGACTTGGGACATGAAATATTCATGTCCATAAATGATGGAGTGGGCATGATCTTGCAGCAATCATGGAAGTGGGTGGCTTTCGCATTGACTACCATTTTGGGGACGGTTAAGTGGCTGTTCTGGACACTACCCAGCTGACAATCCTGACACCATAAAAGACCAAGGCAACTGATGTTGTTGAGTTCCAAGATGTCAATTGCAGATGTGGACAGGCAGCTCTCCTGTAAATTGCTGGGTTCTCCCAATCATTTTTCTTCGGCAACACTCACCCTCGATAGATTCCCCAAAAACATGTCCCTGCTGGCAGGTGGATGTTCCCAGCTAGACACCCTAAATCACGAACCATTTCTACTACCAAGCATTGACCTTCATCAACCGTTCTTCAACCATCATTTGATAGAAACAAGTCATGGTACCATCATTGAAGCAGAGCCACTGGTGTTATTGGTGTTGAATTTCCATGCGCTCAAGCTACGCTTAAACCAACCACCCGCTGGAGGCTCTCTCGAAGGAGAGCAGCATCAACGAAGTCCTTCAGGCGGGTGACACCATTCGACGACTGCAGGCGCGGGCCCTGGGGTGATGTGGCCAGCGCACAGGGCTCGCCAACACCGGGTACCATTGGCCCTCGGCTCTGTCCTTTTCTGGGGGATTCACGTGTGGGCCTAGGAGGAAACACTGGGTTTCAAACATTAAGTCATTAAGTGATGGCCGTATAAATGTGGGTGTCTACGTGTGTCTACTGTCTATGTGTTCTTCGTTGGAAGCGATGTGCAAGACCTGTTTGAACTTTTATTTGTTCAACTAATGGGCAGGATAGAAATGACCCTAGGCATGGACAGACAGGCATCGACAGACAGGCATAGAGAGAGAGAGAGAGAGACAAACATGGGCAGATAGACAGATAGAGCATTTTTTCGCTGTAGGGCAAACCGTGGGAAGCCCTGGCAAAAAATACAACCTTCGGACCTTCGGATTTTTCGGAGGTGACACGTAGCGCGGCATCAGCCAAGGTGGTGAACCTGGGCGACAGCTTCCCATCAGCCAAGGCGCGGGTGACCGATGACCATGGGTGGACCCTCATTGCCATCCCTGGGACTGGAAATGGTAAGCCAAGTGGGTAGTGATCCATGCCAAGCATCAACAACCCTTGCATCATCTTGATGCCATCCATTGGCCATTCTCAGTTACCATGGGTTCCCGTTATGACCAATGAAATTCAACAGCCTCAAAGAACTCCAGAGATTGGGTAGCCGAGCATCCCAAAAAACTCTGGACCCCTCGGCCCCTGGGCAAGTGCACATCACACGGCGGCACCCATGGTGCCAGCCCAATCCCCAAGCCGCCGCATTGCTTCCAGGTGGCCAACTCACTGAAGTTCCCAGGAGAAATGGCCGGGAGTCCACTTGGGAAAGGTGGATGCCGTCCGTGGCGCCTTTCAGAAAGGTGGTGGTTTTTTTCTGGTGGTTCAAAGTAGGGTTCGAAATCATAAAGGATGGCTGATAAAAGTGAACATGGGTTGCTGGTAAGAATGGATCGGAATTTATCATAGTTCTACCAGGGCCTGCGGCCGATGTTCGGTTCACCAATCACTTATTGTCATTTGTCACCATGCCTTGAATAGCAAGCATCGTTCTGACCACTCCGTATCTTTGATCTCTCGTGACAATTTGCCACAGGTTGAAACCTTGATCTTCATAGACTGCACCACCTTTTCGCTTGGATTTGCTAGTCTTGTTGAACTGCTAGGAGCCTAAGCCACCCTATAGAAGCCCAAATGAATAACTACCAGTCACAGCCTGCTAGTTTTAGAGGATCTTAGGGGCCTCAACCTCAAAGCATGACATGGCCTGACTACCTGTCACAACCCGCTAGGAATCATCCATTCCCAGGGCTGGGAACCCAAGGGTAGCCAAGGCCATGGGTCCAGACAGTTGGTCCACCCAAACCTTGATGCGCCACAACCGCCGGGACGACCGCGGACGGGTGGGGGGACCTGAGATCCAGGGAGAAACGGCCAACGGTAGGGATCCCTCAGTGCTATTGGTCAATTCATTGGTTCATTGGATGGCTAGTTCGATTGAAATGGTTGGTTGCGAGTGGCTGATTGGGTTGATTTTTGATTGGTCGATTTGAATGGGTCCTGTATCATCTTTTTGATTTGTCTACAGTTCGTATTCGTTGATAGGTTGGCAACCTCGCCACAGAAGGCAGCTGTCGTGTGGAGGAGAATGTTGCGGCCATGAGGTTGAAGATGTCCCATTTGTGTCCATCTTGATAGTGGTTTTCTATGATTTTCCGACATGCTCTAAAACCTATCAATCTTTATGTGGGCTATGTGGCACTGATGGACCGTGCCTGTGATATTGTGATATATTTTTGTTGATTACTTTCATTTACTATTGATTTGTTATTGATTAGCCGGGGGGGGATGAATGCTGGAAAATCAATGGTAAACGAAGCCGGTGTCCATCCAAGAAAGAACCCATCAGTTCATTCAACCATTGCTAGGAATGGTCGATGCATAAAAATGAAACACCTTATATCCCCCTTAGTTTCACCATAAATCGCTGGAGATCGACCTCCCACTATTGTATGCTTTTGTTTGAAATTAGGTTTAATCTGAATTGAGCAACACTCCAACCGACCACTATATCTATTTTTGATAAATTCACCCATAAATCAAATCAGTCAATGAATTGGATGTTAACTTATTATCGTTCGACACCCTGTCTACGCATGTCAGGAAACATGTTTACTTATTGTTCAATCATAAATCTTAGCCTCCTATCGTTCATTACCCATCAGCTCATGTTTAACCTCTTGCCCTGGAATGGCTACCACAACCACACCTACGAAACATCAGCCAGCAACAACGAGGCCTACTTGCAGCTTTTGCGCAGCGGACCTCGTAAGACCTTGCACTTTGTAGGGGCGCTGAGATGCGGAGTCGGGTGATCAATGGGGAGCCACTGGTTACCTTCTGGCAGTCCCTAGCCTGGAAGCTGAAAATCGCATGTTTTGCAGGTAAAACGGTAGAACCATCATAAATAAAGTAGTGGATTTTCTGCTTCCAGGCTAGGGACTGCCGGAGTGTAGACCGGCAGAATGTCTAGCAGTCAATAGGCTGAACAATGAATCGGTAACTAGAGGATTGGCTAACAGTCCATGGGATAAACAACTGGCAGAAGTAGATTGATATAACAAAATCGTGACTATAACTTGGTGATAGTCAGTGATAGCCATGAATTCATTGACGGAAACTGCCAAGATGGACCTGTGGCAGGGATGGATATGTCTAGCCCGGGCTTCCGCCCCAGGATCCATCCAGCAGCTCGGCCGTCATCGTGACCTGTGGAGGCCGGGCTCATCCGGGGAGCTCCGGGCAGGGCTCGTGGGTGGCCCCCAGCGTTGTTGCCAGGCCTGTGCCCGGGGTTGAACTCGGTCCCGGAGCCCAGGAAGCGCCCAGGAAGATCAGGGGTGGACGGGGTGAAGGTCTTAACATGGAGAGTTGGTGAATGGATAGCTGGTGACTTGGTGTGAAGATGATTTTTGAGCTTCGCGAAGTCACCAAGTTTGCGATTTTCGCGAAGCTTCCCCGCAGCAAAATCGCAGTTGCATAGCTGTAGCTTGTTGTGCAGATGGTTGTAGGTTGCAGGTACTGGGTTATCAGTTTGGCGGAAAGAATTCTTGAAGGGACTGGCATTGGAATTTTCTGGTGAACTCTGGATTTTGTGGGTCCTGGGGATGCTTCATGCAGTAAACAAGCCAGTCAGCGAAGGAATAATTGAATTAACTAACCCAATACAATCCAGTCGTTTACTCATTAATGAGGAGAACCACCCGCCCCCCAAAATATGCATTAATGAGACACATATCGAGACCATCGGCAATGAATCATAATGAATCTATTATTGACATCCGTGGCGTTTCCAGGAGAAACCTTTGTTCAATTGCTCAGACGATTTTTTTCCGGTGTCATAATGGATTCAGGACTTGTGTGCCTTGGAAAGCTTAGAATTTCATGGAGGTCCGAAGCCAATAGCAAAAGCCGATCAGCTAGGGAATGGATCAACTATAGCTGATTAATCAACAAGATCTTCAGTTGATCAAAGGATTTTGGTAAACACTGACCAACCACATCAAGAAGCCAACAATCAATATTGATTCTGTAAAACCGAAGTCATGTTTGAATCTGAATTCGCAAGTCAGCCCAATGAGATCGTGCACATCTTTGTATGGCACGTTGCCGCGCGTCGAAACTCAGGTCATCAGAGAAATTGCTGGGGGCTCAATGCTGAGCCTCACATGGAAATCTCGAACATCGGCAGATCACGATGGTTACCTTGGGATTAGCTTAACCATCATTAGTTTAACGATCATTAGCTATAAGTATCACCGGATATCATTAGTATCGATTAGTATGGCTAACCAATTCTCGGTTGAACTTCTTGTGAATGTGAACGGCTGACCGTGAAGGCTGTCCTCCCAGCCCCCCAAGAATCCAACAAATGTCAAAGTCTATACAATGCCGGGAGCAGATGCGGTTGGAAGGTCATGACGCTCACTGCCTATGGCGTGAAGAACATCTTCGGCTGCATTGGAGGCTACAAAGGCGTGGGGGGTGCGGGTAACGTTCAGCTGATCGATCATGGATGGCCCCGTGAACCTATGGATGGCCACAACATGCAGGATGGATCTCCGCAAGGTACTACTTGGATATTCAGAAGTTTCTTTTAGGGGAAGAAAAATATGAAGGAAAAATAAACAAATCCGCATCTTAAGTAGTCGCGAAGACCATGGCAATTGCAGGGCACCTGGACATACCTGGACCGTGCCCTGCGTTAGCGGTGAGGCATGGTGAAGCCTGAGACCTGGATGAAATTGACCCCGGACGTCGTGCAAGACATCCACAAGAAGGGCGGTACCATTTTGGTCAGTGACCGAGGTGGGCAGTTGGAGGGGGCTCCTGAGAAACCATTGACCTGCAGATCCATGATGTGTTTCTATTGCTGGTTTTGCTTGGTTTCGCCACGTGCAAGATTTTTGACATTCTCCGGAGGGAAGGGTGATCACACTTGCTTCTTTCGTGTGAAGGAGATGCGGCGATTGGATCAAAACATCTGTGTGTTGTTGTTGGAGTACTGACTTGCTATGTCCTTGAAGGATAAACTTTCTCAACGGTACCCCCTCCTTCCTCGCAGGAAACCCTCCACACCTGGACATCGCCAAGATGCTTCAGGAAAAGACGCTCGCTCGGATTTCTTGTAGCTTTCTACTGACACGTTTTTAGCCTGAGAATGGAACTTGTCCAGGATCATTGGCCTGGGCTTGTCCATACTCCTCGAATTGGTGGCTTTCCTCTTGGGATGGGGGTAGGGCCAGTCCCGCAGCCATGATGAAGAATGGTAACTATATAGATTGGGGCATCGGACATTTTGGAAAGGCAGTTTGTGTTGCATGTACTTTGCTTCTCCTGTTTTGTTTCTCATCAATCTTCTTACATACTTTTAAATACTTTTAGTATTTTGTGAGTTGTATTATATGATCTAGTTTCATTGTTATTGTCTTCACACACCCCTAATTGCCTGAGGAACATCAAGCAGTACTTCGTGATTGGCGGAGATGGCACCCAAGCAGGCACAGAAATGGCAACTGTGGATCAACATTTGATCATTCCTGGGCCGAGCATGGATGAGTCGGGGTTCGAAAACACTCAAACCAGGATTTCGGTTGGTGTCCTGCATCATTCATCATTTTTGCATTCGTTTCCGTACGGATCCATATCCAAGTCAGAGCGCATGTTGCTGCTGCTTCGGCTTGAGCCCTCACGTATGTAAGAGGAAAACTGATGCGAGTATGCTGAGTTGTGCCACTAAACCTCACAGATATTTTGGGTATGGGTCTTGCAGGGGGGGGCCTCACCTCCAGGCAACATTCTTCTGCAAACAAATTGCACTTTTCGGGCATACCCATAAGCAAAAGGAACCCCTTTGACGGTGAACCTGCGCTGCCAGGCGCCTTCGAAACTTTCCGAAGCACCAAGGAGATCCAACATGAAGTTGCGGTGGATCCTTGACGTGGACTTTGATGAGGGTCAATATGCTGGCAAATCAAATAGCCTCAGTCAAGCAAAAAAAACGACATCTTGGTGGATGATACTACTGAATCTACTGATATTAATCTGATATGGTATGACTGATTGCTAGCTAGAATTATTAAACATCCTTCATCCGCCTTGATACCCATCTGGGGCAAGGCAGCAGAAAAGCCGTGGCCCCACCTGCCATTCAAAATTGTGTAATTACCTTCTTGAAGCGCCAAAGGCAAACTCCTGCCGAGGGGTGTAGTGAATACCGTAGCCTTGAGTTGGACGTAGGACATGGGGGCATCATCGGAGATCAGCTGTTGGTAAATCGTATGCGACCTGCCTGCTGCCGTGCTTCGTTGCGCTTGGCTACTGTTGATGATCAAGGATCCACTATGATGACTCACTCAATGTTTATTGAACCCAGAACCTATTGTTACCATGGTTGGAGCCAAGTCAATCCAGCCAGTGCCTTTGATGAGCCATGCACCAAGGTGGGCGTACCCAAGACCATCGACAATGACATCCCAGTGTTGGACAGGTGCCGCGGGACTGCAGTCATTCGTGGGTTCAGTGGTGCCATGTGGGACCTACAAACCACCATTCGTTGCATCTTTTAGGCCTGGAACCTCGTGGATTCGTAGTGATAGTGGGTCAACGATAGCGGTAACCAACTATAGGGAAACCTGGACGGTGACACAGCCGCCGTGCCCATGGGCGGCTGCAACCCAGAGCGAGGGAACCACTCCAAGCACGAGCATAAGAAGGACCTGTTTGGGCACGAACCTCCAAGCACGAACCTCGAAGCTGTTCACCAGTGCAACTGCTGAACAGCTTGCTGTTCCCTGGTCCACAGTGTGGTGCTTAGCTGGTCCCAGGTTCCCGCATATCCAGAGGGCACCGCCATGGCAATAAGCATCCGTTGATTTTGTTGGTCGTCAATCCTCATTAGCCGTGCCAACTTCATAGAGAGACTCCTGCTAGCAACTATCAGGGCTTTGGTGCTGTCATGGCAACCCACGTGGCTCCCAAAATAGATCGAAATGGGTTGATGGACAAGAAGGGCACTTGTGACCCAGAAGAAACAATATAGGAATGGGATGGAATCAGTTGAGCAACCATCATGATGAGCCACTATTGTTGGTTGGATCATGTTACATTCCTGTTATTGCTAGTCACTGGTAGTTGTCAACCATCATTAATCATTAATCATTAAGCATCCTGATGAGCCATGATCAATGGTGAATGGCTGGTCATGATCATCAGCCATTATGAACCATAGTATTGACCATTACCAACCATTAGAACATGTTAAACTTAAGCCATGATTATGATCAACCATTTTCAACCATGTGTTAACAATCAACAAATGATTACAAAACGTATCAACCATATAAGAACCATTAATCATAACCATATAAAAATCATATATGTACCATAGACCTTTGATTATGTGCATTGATTATTGGTATCCATATCAGCAATATATTAGCCATTCAAAAATCATTGATCCATGCTTCGGTTCACCCCTTGGGTTTCCCGGTGAGCCCGTTGCCGCGTTGCGGTTCCAGGTCCTTTGGCTTCAACACCGCCTGTAGCGAGGCCGAACGCGCCATCTCTTCCGCCTATGTCCGGGAGCCCCAGGGATGGTCGTCGTCCATGGAATCTCCGAGCGTTTCTCAATGCAGCGTAAGATTATGAGCGCAGGTAAGCATAGATAAGCTGTATGAATATGAACTGAATGAAATTCATGAGCTACTCAATACACATCATTCCGCTCATGTTAGCTGTACTAAGCTGTTTTTGTTTGCTTCAAATTGTGTCAACAGTTTCGCATTGAAGTGTTTTTTTATACTCATAAACTTATTCACATTGTTTACATTTGGTATGGCCAGCCGGCTGACCTAGCCAGTTGCTGACATACCTATTTCTGGATCAGGGGAAGTTTCTCCATTGGTTCTTGGGTGATCTTGGATGTATGAGTTGGGGATACAGCGCATGGCCGGTTGCAGACCTACAGTTGTGTTGCCAACAAGTCACCATGGTCCTTGGTAAGCCTTAGTAGTTGTGCGCTTCCAATGGTTGCCACATCATGTCCATTCCTACTGGTGACGAGCCATGCTTTTGATTTTGTTGGCAGAACGGTATGGCCCGCGTTTCTTGGTTGCCTGTCTTTCGAAGTACTTGCTGATTCATCATTCTTCGCTCTGGATCCTTTTTGTTTCCGTCCTTTTCGACCATGTCATGAGTCATCCCTTCCAGTCACCACTAAAAGAGATGATTTTTGTTGAGAGGTGTGTGAGAAACTATCTGCAGTGTCGGCTGGCGGTCCACCTGAGGATCCAACCAACCCAAGCCAAAACTCGTACCGTGGTCCCCACCAAATCTGACAGCACGCCACCCCTTGAGATTCTTCTTTTTACAAATCGCGTCAATTATACCCCTGGAAACCAACAGACAGATAGACAGACCCTCCTATAGATGCGGATTTTGAGGATCCGTCTCCTACAGATTGGATTGCAATAAAAGACCTTTGCTGAGGGCCTGGTTGTTTCCTGTGGGACATGAGCTGCTCAACCGCTCATGTTCCGGGGCATCCCCAGTTTGCCATGACGTTATCCGGCGCCTTCTTGATGATGATTCATCCTTTCATCATTTTGAACCATCAAGGAGTGTAATTAGTCGGGTCACTAGTAAGTCATTGGTCACCCGTTGGTCAGCCCTACTAGTCAGCCCTACTAGTCACCCCTACTAGTCACCCCTACTAGTCACCCCTACTGGGCAGCACTACTAGCTCCCCCTACCAGACACCCTTACCAGCCATTACTAGTCCATTGGCCATGGGCACAAGCTACAGGGGCACGCCACCCTGCCCCCTGGGATTCCCTAGGTAGAATCCACCTGCAATTCACACTGCATCGGCCTCGTGAAGCTCATGGGTGCCTTGGTTCATACGGTGGCTGCTGGTTTGCCATGGCTCCCCATGGTTCGCCTTGGCTCATGACTGTGAGAATTGCTTGGTAATGGTTAGCTTATGGCAAGTGATGGTAGCCAATGGTTAGTAGTCGTCATAGTGAGTTGATACAGTAATGATTGATGATGGTTGGCGATGATGGCTGCATGGTGAATGCTTGGGGCGGTGATGGATGGTTGTGAGTGGTGAAGCATGATTATACACCGACTGATTTGTTTGACTACCACATGGTCGATTGACACAGACATATGCGGCGCAGGGTCTCCCAATGGTTTTTGTGGTGAGCAAGCAGCACCGAACAATAGCCAACGATAGTGGAATGTGATTCCATACGTTGGTTCAGCATGGTGTGGTCCATACATTTTGGTTGATTGATGCTGCCGTTGGTCAGACTGGCAAGGCTAACATGTTGACTCACGTTGACTAGAACTAAAGCAAATCGACACGATCGCAAGTTGTCTTTCCTGGCGAGTGCAGCCATGCCAAATGTTTAAAGGTAGAAACTGGGTCGAAGTCGTTTGGATTTTTGCAGAAAAATCACGGTGGATTTGGTGATGCCAAGGCCGCCACTGTGGTTTCATTGCCCTCCACGCCACTCTGTCTGCACGCCCGGATTCCCAGGATGAAGGTCCTTGGTCATAGGGTCAAGGACGCTGGCTCTCAGCCCTCGCATGGGGAGTTTCACCGTAGTTATCCCTATTCATTTTTTCAACGAAAAATCTAGGTCAGGTTTTGCAAGATTTTGCGGCTGTAAAAAATGCAAAGCTTCGCTGCAGATTTATGTGAAAAATCCTGGAAGGTTGTCCAGTTCAGGAATCCTTCGCAACGAAGCAGCATGACCGATAGCTTCAGCGTTCAAGAGATTTGATGTGTGCTCGTGGCAAGTTGATTGCCCTACGAATCTGATAGGGCGGGGAGTATGGCATATAGACATTGAAGATCCATCTTAGTACCACCAAGCACCCTGGGAGATGTGCACCATTGAACCAGCCAAGCCAAAATATCTACAGCTCCGGGATTCTGTGTGTTATTTTGCGGTTTGCTCGTAACAGTGCGGCATTTTCCCGGCCTCCCTCAGCCCGGCACCTGAGGCAGTGTGGATCTCTGCCTGCTACCTGAGATGGACATCTCCTTGCCGCGGGTGTTGAGCTACTGCATGCACCTGATGAAGACCAAAGGTCACGTTTGGCCCCCAGCCTCCTGAAACCCGCCATGGCTTGGGCTTGGGCCAAGGTCAAGGACAGTCGTTGGATGTCCTTTTGGCAAAAAAGGGGCGGTGATGGATGCCATACCGAAACCAGCAAGCAGGAAGTCGAGCGTGAAAGTATGAGGCAACCAATTGGCACCAGTAGATGGCCCATCGATGGCCCTATCTAGCTCTATTACTATGACCCTTTCTTCAAGAGCATGAAAGAGTAGACAAAGCAACTTATTTTTCAAGATGGGGCACCATACCACGTCTAAATCCTTCAAATAGGAAGCTAGCATAAGCATAAGCATAAGTGAAAAAGGGAATTCCACAAATTACGGTCCCGATGCAGGCCTTCCTCGTTTGTAGGTTTCTGGCAGTTGGGGCGGGAATAGTTGTTTGCAAAAACTGGTGTGAACACTCGGCTGCGCTGCAAACCATGGGTTGGCAAACGCTTTGCGGATCAACAATGTTGTTGTGTCATGTTGTGTTGTGTGCCTTGGAGTCTCAAAACTTTGTTGCAGACAAACCTGCGTTTGAGTCAGTTTGTTCTTGGGGGGATCTTTAATTTATTAGCCGATTAGCTCTGTGTGGGAGCTTAGCGATTTGCCATGCAGAATCTTAGAAGCAGGCCTTTGCAAAGGTGCAGCAACACAGGTAGCGAGGTTGGACAACCCGTCGCGCAGTTGAAGTTGAAGAGTTGAAAAAACCTATATGTGCCTGTATATATACATGCGCTGCATATATGTGTTTGTAGGGTCTCGTGAGAAGGGAAGAGCAAGAGAGGAGAGGAACCCGAGAGCGAGAGAAGAAAGATCAAGAATGAGAAAAGGATGAAGAGGACGCAAAACATGCTGGGAGGTCAGTCGCCTAAAACATGTCCCTTGTATTCATGTACAGTTCGAGATCAACACAATGACTTAACCACAGTGAAACATTATCGGCCATGGTTTGTGGTTGATTCTCACCCATGATTCCATAGCCGCATACTTATGACAATTTGCCAAACAACTGCCCCACGTTGATAATCAGTTGAGTATCAAGATTGTCCAACAAATTATCTTGAACCAGTCCATATTGAATGACCGCAATTGTAATATTATTCCCACTACAGGCCCATACTAGCTAGTCCTGGCTTCTCATTTGTACATGACCATCATTCCATAACCGTGATTGCATAACCACAACCAACGGTAATTGCCATAATTCCATGTAGAACATCATTCCATAATCAATATTCATAATTCATAATATTGCTAAGTATCAAATGGTCAACTATGATAAGACATCATTGCATCATTATTTTTGAACCATTGCTACAAGGAAGATGTTCCGCTTTGTGCTTCAGCGGGGTCCTTGTACAAGGCGGTGATCGTTGTGGCGGAGGGCTGTGGTGACACCTTGTTGAAAAGCAGTGGGGAGCGTGACTTGGACGGCGAGCCCGGTGAAGAGCCTGGTTGATGCTTGAACCAGACAGTTTGGGTCATGGGAGCAGCCATCAATCAACCAACCTGGTTGATGGCTGATGGTTAAAGATGGGCTTCTGCCAGTTTTTGGAGGATTCTTGATCGGGTAAGCCTGGTTAAACATGGGATTCTTCTGCCAAGTTGATCGAGGCGATGGTTCCGTTGCGGGATGAAAATGGCGACCCGCCGCCTGAAGAATCCACCACCAAAACAGACATCTCAGGAATGAGGCTGTACAGTTGGATTTTTTTGGATATCAGCGACTTGAGGCCAACCTTACCAACCCACGCAAGCTGCCTCATTGAGACTCAGCAATTCGTGCGGCTGGTTTCCGGACGGCCAGCGCATGCACCCAGAAGCTGTAGACTCGCAAGCATGCAGCTGGAAGTGAACAGACTTGTTGGATGTGCAGATCTAAATAGTCCGTCAGTTTGTCCGTTTGAAAATCTAATGAGTTTAAAGAAAAAAATTGATGTCAGCATCGTTTCGGCTCATTGTTGTGATCGCCATCATCATTTTCCTCGTCCTAGGGGCCATCCTCATCCAGTCATCCCAACATCGGCCAGCACACCTGGTCAGCTCCAGGTGACGCCGGCGGCAACAAAAAGCTGGCAGATGTGGGTCCTTGGCTGCGCGACCAGATCTTGTCCTATGCCAAGAGGCGCCAGCGACAGTTCTGACTGAACCATGTAGAACTGTGTGATGAATCGCTCGCACTTCAATAGAGCCCCAAAACGATCAAAAGTTGGGAAATCAGCAGTTTGATGGACTGTGTCCCAAAAAGATCCTTGCTTTTGAAGATTTTGAGCTGGCATACTTGTATTAATGCTGGCTCACTTGCACATCCAAATTCAGAACCTGCATTTGTTATTGTTGTTCTGATGCTCAGCTTCTCGATTTGCGTTGTGCTGCTCGGAGCTATTTCGGCCTACAGGGGAGAGGCAGAGCTTAGGCATAGTTCACACATTTCCCACCTTGCCTAAAAATGGCGGACAAAGCTGGGATGGTTGAGCAGATCAAGGGCATGCAGCGGTCAGATCCCTATGGCAGGCAGACCTGGTGGGACTACTGTGAGGCCCACTTGGGTGGTGTGAAGGACCCCAACCGACATGATGAGAACACCCTTTCAACCTTCCTCAGCCTCTACCAATCAGGCGGCATCCCTCCCTCAGAGCCCAGACCCGAGACGATGGGCAAAGGCCGTGGAGGATGCGGGGGCTGGGGAGGTGGCGGCATGGGCGGCATGGGTGGCATGGGATATGACATGATGGGTGGTGGAGGATCCTGGAATGCCATGATGGGAGGTGGTGGTGGTGGAAACTTTGGTGGCGGTGGAAACTTTGGTGGTGGTGGCTTTGGAGGTGGAGCAGGGGCCTCTCTAGGCGACTTTGTGAAGACTGGGCAGCGCCAGTCCAAGCATTGGACAACTGCATGGCAGACCTACTGCGCCCTTTATGGAGGCGGTGTCAATGACCCATCCAAGCACGACGACTCCTTTACCAAGAGTTTCATTGAGTACGTGGGGGAGATCGCTGCAAATGGATTGTCAGCTTTAGCATCCTCGCAAGGCATCAACCTGGAAGAGGTTGTGGGGCAGAGCGCCGGCACAAAGCGACCATTGGGAGCTACTGCTGCAGCTGCCCCAGCAAGCACACCTGCCAAGCAGGGCCGCTTTGACATGGACAACGGTGCTCAGAAGCAAGCCCTTGTAGACAAGGTGAAGGGCCTTCAGAGGTCCAACATGGCTGCGAAAGAGTCTTGGTGGATGTACTGTGACCAGCAGTGCGGAGGCATGCGAGACCCCATGCGCCATGACGTGAACTCCTTAGAAGCATGGTTAGCATCCCAGGGAGCATCCGCATGATGAAGTGACTCAAAAATGATATGAAAGCACTGCTGGCAGTGAACATCTAGCTGCTCAAGATGGTGGCAGACTAAAAACTCTGAGTGGCTGGCCACTTCAGCGCAACTGAGTCCTAGTTGGGGGGGCTAGTTTTGAGATGACATAACGGCCGCCGCAGTATGTAGAAAAAGGGCTGCGCTGCACTTTCCCTGTAGCTTGTGATTTGTGGACTGCAAACGGCCCGAGCTTGGAGCTGTTGCCTTGAAGAATGTTCGTCCATGTTTGTCCGGACCATGAAGTTCTGAAACCATGGCATCCCACGGACATGATTTCTCTCGCATCCAGTGCCTTTTTCAGACGGTCTGCAAGTGGTCAGGATGCAACAGCCCCTGACCATCAAGTACATCGATCCGATGCTCATCTGAAAGCAGGGGGTCAATCATGGCCGAGCACTGCTTGAAAGCGGATGTTGAATGCCAAGCTGATTGAAGACTATTTGTGACAACTCGTGAAAGTGGGATACATCGAGCTTGCTAAGCATGTAGCATGCTGATTTTCTGTGGCTGCTTACAATACATCCAGCAACCATTCCCCTTCAGGCATTGTTTGATGTTGGCCACTGTTCTTGCACATCCATTCGCGCGGCAGGGCTCCCAAAATACATATTCGGGATATGTAGAATGATTCAAAGATATTCAAAGCCTTGGGAAACCTTTGCCAAACAAATCGGTTGCGTCATCTTGGCTACAAGTAGGTGAGATGCAGGGGTCGTTATTTTGGTGCCTCATTCTCACACAAGAAGTAAGGGTTGCGGAAAGGTATGGAAAGCATGAAAAAAACTTCAGCGGTCCAAAAGCTGTCAAGCAATGGAAATGCTTCGAAAAGCTTGAATGTTCACTACGAATTCAGCCGCGGGCCCGGCTTGCAAAGCCAACAGCTTGGCCAATCATTTGAAAATACTCAAACCATTTCAAACCATGACTGACCATTATTGATCCAGAACAAAGCAGCCATGCCCACATCCAACTGGCTAGTCTTACACTAGCTTCCCAAGACATGACTTGGGCTCCAAAGTCCCCACAGCATCGCCGCCGCATAGGACCTACGCCATCCGTGCCGTTCCAGCGAACACCAACGATAGCGTGGCAGCCTTGGATATCCTTGGATAGTGTTCATCCCATGGCTTGGTGATGGTGATGTATGAGTTCCCCTTAGTCACTTGAAGGTACTGAAGGAAGTTCTCTTATTTCTCCTTAGTTCTCCTTGGTTTTCTAGACTTAGCTCCTTGCATTTTGGAATCTTGGAAGCGGCCACCCATGGCCCCAGGTGTACTGCTCAGTGCTGGGTGCTCACGCGGTGCACGTGGCCATGGCGGGCTATACGGGCATCGTGGTTGGAAAGGTGGACGAGCGTTGCTGGGCAGCAGCGCCGAAGCGCATGGCTGAGACCCAGCGCAGGGCAGCATAGCGTGGTGACTGCAATGGTGGCGCCTATAGATATGGCTATGGGTCAATATTAACCAACCAGTAATGGAGTAACCAACCAATAATATCTGAGATCTGTAAGATTTGATAGATAATTGCTATAGTGGTTCTATGATGGTTGGCTTAAAGAAGATTGTTAACCAATCTACAGACCTTCTATGGTGGTTAAAGCTGATGGTTAATAGAGAGGTGCTAGAATGGTCGCGACTGTGAACAGCTGGACAACAATTCAATTGAAAAAACAACTATTTAATTGCAACTAGCGGTTATGACCCCTTTTTTTTTGGTTGTCAAAGCTGATGGTTTAGTAGGGGTATGTAGGGGTTAATGAGGATTCATGATGCTCGAGGATGGTCTAATCATCAGCGCACGATCCAGTTGTGAAGCGAAGTATGGGAAATCGCCAGCTATGGGTTCGCTGCTCCATTGTACTCGGTCCTGTTGGATCTGTTTTCGTGGAGCCAGCCAACTCAGCGTGGGGGGGTCCTATGAATCAATAACTGTCATCGCTGGTGCCCTAATCCCAATCGACCCTGGTTCCCATTCGCTCAGTTCCACATGACTGCATTTCAGCATGTAAAAGGATGTAAAAGGGTGATGCACCAGGTAAAAGGCGGTCAATCATTACCAACGATATAGGCCATGATCAACCACTATTGCTAGTGGTCCCCTATGATTAATTGTTAAGATGTTTTAGAAGCCATATCAATGAGCATCTACCATAACTTAGCCATTGTCCTGACACAGAATGACCATTCTGAGTCCTTCAACCACGGCTGGCATCCAACTTTGATCCTGATCTGGTTTGCTTTTTAGTATGCACGTGTTTGATGAAAATGAATGGCATGACTAATGCACATGTAAAATGCAGATGAGTACATACTTGTTTTTAAGCAACGCGCATAGATACACGCGAAGTTGGGCATGTATAGTGTGCACATGGTTCACATGCGTTTACATCGTTCACTAGATGTGTTCGTGGGTGCAAGCATTGGTTCTATTCTATTGGGCGAGAGGCTGGGGATTCATTTGTTTACAAACGACCTTCACCTTGATGGTTTGCCCTGTGGACTGCCATCAACCAAACATGATTGCCCAAAATGGACAACCAACTCATTAACCGTGATCAACCATTACCACAATGATTACTAAACCATCCCCTTGCATCGAAATCATTTGCAAATAGTGATAGCCATCGCCAAGTCCGGTCATGTCCACTATGATCAACCACTATCACCCCTTCATTGGCAGTGGCAGTGGATGGTCCGTCGCCTCAGGCTACGTGATGCTGCCCAATCATGCCATCACCAAAGCCCCTGCCAGGTGTGGGAACTGACGGGGGGCCATGCTGGACCCATCTGATGGGGGGCTGGTTGATCCTCCGAACCCCTGACGTTCACATGGTTAAGTCCCCTGCTGAAGATTGACGGGGGGCAACGGATTTTTCAGATGCAGCGGGTTGTACCATGCTATGCCAGTGATGCTCGCGACTTGGTTGGCAAAACCCTGCCACAGGCGCGTGGAGTTGAAGAGTTCCGCCTTCGAGCGGCTCATGGCCACCACGGGGCAACCCAACCTGGCGCCGGGAGCCGCAGCTGGAGCATGGCTGGGGATGTTGCACTGCCGGTGGAGTGTCCGTCACGGGGGACACTGGTGGTACAACGGCTGGTCCATCAAACCGGTTGAGCACCAGGTCCAACCGCAAAAATGCACATCGAACCAAGATGGTGAGATGAAAGCCTGAAGCAACAGGTTGTTTTTGTTTTTTTATGGTGGATTTGGCTGGACTAGCATTATTTTATCATGTGCATGTCACTGTATGTCCATCTTAACCAGCCATACAAGTAGTACCGCACAAGGCGGTGGCGGAAGTTTCCAAGATAGGAGCACTATAGGAGTGTGCAGTTGTGGTTGCGACGATTGATTGTCCGAGGGATCCGAGAACTGAACATCACTTGGGCCTGACTTCCTACCAATGTGAGCATCGATCTGGCCACTTGACTGGCAGCCTATCTGTCTAGCTATCTTTCTATCAGTGGATCAGTTTTCTTTCTGACTGTCTATCTATCTATCTATCTATCTGATGATCTATTCGTTTATCTATCTGCCTATGTACTTGTCTTTCTATCTACCTCACTATCTATCTCGTCATCTTTCTGTCTATGTATCTATCTATCTACCTGTCCATCTATCTATTTATCTATCTGCCTATCTATCTATCTGTCTATCTATCTACCGAATTATTTGTCTGATCATCTATGTGTCCATCTGTCTATCTTTCTGTCTTTCTACCTGACTATCTTTCTGTCTATCTACCTGACTATCTATCTACTTTTCTATCTGACTCTCGTTTCGTCTACCTATCTGTCTATCTATCGACCCATCTAGCCATCTGAATCTGGCTATCCAATTGTCTGTCTATTCCATCTATCTATTCTAGCTATTCTATCTATCTATCTATCTATCCATCTATCTATCTATCTATCTATCTATCTATGCATCTATGTCTCTGACTATGCATCTAGCCACCCATGGATCTGACTATCTGCTTGTCCATCTATCTGGCTACCTCTTTGTCTAGCCATCTATCTATCTAGCCATCTTTCGTCTATCTATCTATCTGTCTATCTGTTTATCTATCTATCTGCTGATTTATCCATCCATCTGTCTATCTATCTTGTTAAAAACTTGTTAAAAACCACGAGTTTTTGCGACTTCGGACGTGAGAATGTGCTTCGCGCGCAAGCGGCGTGCCATTTTGACCTGCAAATGTGCTTGGCGCGCAAGCGTTGTGCACATTTTGGCCACATCAATCACGAAAAGTGACGCGAAACGCAAGTGTTTTCCTACTTTTGTCTCCTGTGTTCAAAAAGTGTCAAAACGTGCTGTGTTTTGACACATTTGCTTCAAAATGTGCTTCTCGCCCTGGCCGCGTGCACTTTTTCGGACATGCAACTTTCAAAACTTGTTAAAAACCACGAGTTTTTGCGACTTCGGACGTGAGAATGTGCTTCGCGCGCAGGCGGCGTGCCAATTTTCATGATCATATGACATCTCCGAAAAGTGGCCCGAAACGCTAGTAAAATTGCAGTTTTTATTTTGGTACAAGATTTTATCTTAAAAACTTGCTTCGCGCGCCTAGATTTTTTAACGATTTTGCAAGTTGCATCTCCCAAAAGTGCTCCGAGGCTGACATGTTTTTACGATTTTGACTTCCAAATGTGCTTCGCGCCTAGGTTTTTTCGCGATTTTGCAAGTTGCATCTCCCAAAAGTGCTCCGAGGCTGACATGTTTTTACGATTTTGACTTCCAAATGTGCTTCGCGCCTAGGTTTTTTTAACGATTTTTGCACACACCTTCCGCCACAGTGGTCCGCACCCGCCGCTTTAGCGAGGTACCCTTCTGGACCCTCATGATGCACGAAACCTTGCAAAACACAGCATTTCGCGACTTTCCTAACATTTTGGCGCACTCGCACTCTCATCTTTCGCACATCTGCATAAGCGATCTACCCTAGCTGAGTTGTCCATATTGTCGGAAGTTAGACTTCTAAACTTCCTTCGGCTAGTTAAGCATAGTAGGCATAGTTAAGCATATCAGTTACAGTAACCATATATGCTAACAACCATTGGTTAAGCAACCAAGTTGACAATAGCCAGCAGTAGTCCATTGGTTGCTTGGTGGGGTTTTCCATCCGAGGCCGGGTCCTGGTGATGATTGGGCCTTGTTGCCGCCGGCTCCGTGCGCAGCCGAGTTGTCGAGGGTTGCGCAGCAAGGGTTGGTGGTTATGGGAAACTGCTTGATTTCGCAATATTTCATGATTGGACAGCAGCGATTACAGGGCCAGAGAGAGAGGGAGAGAGAGAATGAAATTATGAATGATGAATATAATTATATTCAATTTTTCACAAATTTTCATGGTTCACATTGGGACCGTCTCACTTGAGCTGAACATAGAACTACACCAAATTTATCAATGGTGGGATTGTATGGAATTACATCCTGATGGTCACATTTGCAGTTTCATGGTCAGATCCCCGCGGTGAGCCAGGCCTCAACGACCCGCAAAGCCACTGCCTCCATTGCCGACACCTCAACTGGGAGGGCGTAGCAGTGGAGATCCTGAGCTCCCAGCAGCATCCATCCCTTGTCCTGGTTGCAAATGCTGGATCTCGGGAGCGAATCAGCGGGTGAATCCCTGGTACTGGTCATACATGATATACATGCATGATATACTGGACATACATTGCACAATCTTTGCATGATATGCATTTGCATCATTTGCACAAGTGTGTAGGAAACGGCCAGTTGGATGATCAGATTTTGAGTCGTGGACTGGGAAGGGGATCAGATGGACCACGGGTTGGAATGGCTTCTGGCCATGGCACGAGGCCAGAAATGCTGAGTTTTGCTGATTGGAATGGCTTGAAGGTGGAGGAGGACCTGAGAAGTGGCTGGTGGTCGCATAGCTAGTCATGGTCCAACCTGAAATCCTGCTTAGGAGAGGGGGGGTGGCCAGAAGATTAGTCATTCTTCAACTGTTCCTCCAGCCGCGTGCTGGGGCAACCAGAGTTAGCGTGGGAGGAACTGAACCTCAGATCCAGAGCTGTCACTAGCAATTGTTTGCCTTCATCAACCTTTGTAAATATTGTAAACCACTATTGACCACTGGCTTACGGTTGTCAACCAGGGCGAAAAAAGGCAGCGGCCACATCCAACAGCCAGCCTTCAAGGGACCGGATCCTTGGTGTCAGCAGGACAGTCCGGATCGGGGCAACGTGGAGATCAAGGATGTACCATGGCATCATTCAGCGGCACCGAAGCAAGTTCTCCACAGCCTCCTTTGCGATGGGTTTGTTTCATTCTGTTGTGATTCCAAACAGGAAGTCACCTGGACGTTTTGCGAGTTCCTGTTTCCAGGCATTTGCTAGCCATTTTCCGAAAGCATCTAAGATCGTTTGGTTTCAAACCGACCGATGGCTTCGAAGGTACAGACCTTTTGGAAAGACAAAGTCTTGCACGTGCAATTGAAAACATAGCGAAAAAAATGATAGAAGGTGGTACATGAGCGTTTTGATGCATATGAATTGCGTATGGTCTTGCTGTAGAGGACCATAATTGTTTTGATGTGCTTCCATTTCCGGAGCCACCCATGTGATTATAGACCATATAAAAAGAATAGGATACTCAGATTGCATTACTATCTGGACGAATTAAGGCGAGGTCACACGACCTCAGCTCGAAATACGACCTAAAGGCTGAAATAAGCATATAGGATGGTTCGTGCAGGCGCAGGGGCTACAATCGGTTTCAAAAGCCAACGTATCCCCAGGGCTTGCACTGATCAACAAATTGAGATGGCCCCGTACCCCATGCCCAAGAGATCCAGGAATGTTCCTTTCTCTCCACTATATCAAAATCCTGTTCCAAATGCCTATGCTGGCTGCTCATAATCTCGTTACCATCTCTTGATTGCCAACCATTGGTCGGCCTTTTTTAGCCATGGCTCGATGTCCTTTATGTATTGCTCCCTAGATTCGAGGCCAATTGGAGGCTCTTCTACTCGGAGATGTCACCCCGGCAGGGTCCCTTGATGTTCTCAGGTTGCACTGAAGACCTTTGACGGCTTCGGAGTGGAAAGCTCAGGAATAGGGCCACTGGGTGCTGCCCGCTGTGGCTGGCCAGAGGCGTGACGTTGCTCGCTGATGGCAAGTGGGAATGCGCGCTGGTGCTTTAAATTTTGAAAGATCTTTTCCCTATATTTTATCTATGATTGGTTGATGAACTAATTTCTCAGGGGTGAAGCCATCAATCATTAGTACAGCCATATCGCTATTTGGAAAAAAGGGCCATAACCATGAACTATTTCTCATCATGGTTATGATCCTTTTCCAAATAGCAATATACTGTGGCTCAGGGGCCTTTACCGGCTGTGAACCACTCCCAAGAAAGACGCTGCTAAGACGCGATTTTTTCAGCCGCTGACCATTCCCAACCCTTCCAGGTACTTCTATATAGGTAGCCGGGAAAAACCCTCAGCAGGGATGGTTACGTATCAACTGGAAGGCTCGGGATTTGTTTGTGAGGAAAATGCTTAGGATCCATACCCACAGGCCATAGGCCCTTCAAGGTCCAATGTCTAATCGCCATTGCATCAGCGGCACGAGGAAGTCAAAGAAGAGAGGCCCTTGCAATGCATTGACATCATGCATGGCAATGGCCAGGCTTGAGCCCCAGGATGATGCTTGCAATAAGGATTGCTCAAGCGACTCGTATGCTTCAATACTGGGAGTATTGCCCCCTAGCCAGCAGGGATGATGGTAGAAACAGTTGCTAAGTCAAGGGTGCACTGTATGCGTTGATCTTAGTGGCCCTATTGTAAACTTACACTGACGTCGGCGCATGTCGGCGCTAGGTTCTGGATTAAGTATCATTTGGATGTCCCGCCAGAGTTTGCCAATGATAGCTGGGCCGACTCCATTTTGCGGGCCTTTCAAAACGTTCATTAGCCAAACTTGATTGGACCTGAGCTTCGCACACGACGTCAATTCGACTGAAACCATGGGGATCTCAGTTGGAGTAGCCATGTTGGCTTCCTCCGCCGCCCAGATCAGAAAGTTGGAAGTCATGCGATTGAGCCAAGATCTCAGGAAATTGCTTGGGGCAGTTGGTCACGTGGGGCATCCGATCTTCCGAGAACCACGGTTTCTCCCTGTCATTGTGAATCGAGGCGATGGCTGACCCATTGCAGCACTGGAACGGGGTTGTTGGCAACCATGTGCTACCATTACGTGGGGTAATGCTAGATCCATATGAACAAGTCACCACCATTTGCCACGCAGGACTGGCAATGACCTTTAAATTAAATGGCTCATTGTCGTGGACGATGCCTTGCCAGCTATGATAGCAGATGGGATTGCCCCTTCTTACTTCCCCCATGATTTGGAATGATATCCCATCATCATCGTTATTGGTGAATTCATTGATATTAAGAATGCCATCAAAATCGTCAACTAAGCGCAACTCACCACTCTTAACTCATCAGTTCACCAAAATGAGCCGTGAATCTTAAAACTTCATTAGCCACCATCATCAACCAACAACAGTCACCATCAATATCATCATTTACATTCATTTACCATCAACTCACAATTCCCTCACCAATTGACCATCAATAATATAATACATCATCATGTCTCATCAATTTCCGCCATTTCACCATCAATGTTGACCATCATTTTGACCTAGCCAGTACCAACCATCACCATGACTGCCTGGCGCGACTGCCTGGCGCTCAGGTGACAACTATCCCTCGGCAGAGGTGACGACGCCCCTGAAGCCTTCCGCGGGTTTGTTGGACAACAACGCCTGGGCCGTTGGGGAAGCCCGGCGGTGGGAGACCATGGCGGAATCATCCACCCGTTGTGGTGGAGCAACTGGCAATGCTCAAAGTCACCTGATTATGTAGGGA
>VSDK01012836.1:289160-310059 GCA_009767595.1 Symbiodinium kawagutii | reverse complement strand
CAACAGCAACAGCAACAGCAACAGCAACAGCAACAGCAACAGCAACAGCAACAGCAACAGCAACAGCAACAGCAACAGCAACAGCAACAGCAACAGCAACAGCAACAGCAACAGCAACAGCAACAGCAACAGCAACAGCAAACATGATACCAACAAGCACAACGTCACTCATGATAAACGACAACAACATATAACAAGAGCAGCAACATTTATTGTGTGTTCTTTCTCGATCCCATGGCTTGCGTTTCTCGAAGGTAGTGCCCCTTTGGGTCATGCTTAGCCATTGGCTAAACCCACCTTGCCAACAAAAATAAAAAACTGGCTTGCGTTTCTCGAAGGTAGTGCCCCTTTGGGTCATGCTTAGCCATTGGCTACTCCAACTTAGCCAATACAATTAGAAGCCAACCATCAAAGAAGGCGGATGCTTCCCAACCACCATTCCGCACTTAGAAATACCACTGCAACTTCTACCCTGTGGTTCTTGGATTCAGCACCCCTCAGCATGTTGGACCAAAGTTCCACCCCACGATGGTTGCCCCAACCTTTCGTTACCCTAAGGGGCCTCCCCTGATGGTTTCAAAGCTCAGGCATGATCATGGGCTGTTCAGAGTCGCAGGCGCAGAGCTTGGGGTGGTATGGATATGCCATGATATGCCAGCCTTGCCAACGATTGATGATCCAGCCTTGCCAACGATTGATTTTCAGCTGCGACTCACTAAAATGTGGTCTTTAGCTTCTCTAGGTCAAGATTTATGGATCAACTATTAATCACAACCTGCATAAACATTAATCAACCGTTTCTTGTTGTCACTTTCGATCTTATTCGCCGTTGATGGATCCATGACCAAACTGGCTGTCTTGCAGTGCACATTTCACCTCCATGCCATTAGGTTTGCTTTGGAGGATTGGAATTTGTAGTAGCCAGCTACTGCGAGGGGCTTCCGCAAAGGATTTCTTGACACGAGCAGTACCCCTACCAACCAGCTCCAAGTAGTACACACGGTTGGATGGTGTTATAGCATGTTATAGCCAAGGGGAAGGAATTCAATATCACTATCATTCATTATCATTCAATGGCTTGGTGGTTAATGATTGAAGTTGTATAAAACCTCCCGGTATCAGCTGCCAGTGGAAGCAGATGAACCACTGCTCGTGGCTCCAAGGGCAACTGAACAACAAACTATGGCTGTTTGTGGCGTTGCTCCTTTGGAACAGGTGGCCCCAATTTAGGGAAGGACCCAATGTGCAACCTCTGCCTTTTGGATGACGTGAATCGCAAGTTCCTTCATCTTTTAAAAGTTTTTTGGCTTCGGAAGTGCACCTCAACAGATGGAAATCCATGGCCATGGTTCTGGGGCCCAAGCAGCCGACCAGGTCTTCTCTATTGCAGATGGATCAACCAATTACTGTAACCTGCGGAACCTCTACTGTGGCTCCGCGGATGGCTGCAAGCCAGTGACGCTTTGCAGCACTAGCCCTGGCACTGGTAGAGCCAGGCAGAGCCAGACTTTCCGACGTGCGGGTGGATGGAATTGGATGGATGGTGGTAGATCTTTGATTGGTAGACCCGCCCGGACTTCCCCAAGTTGAGCGCCTCAGGAAGAAGGACTTCAGGACCCACGAAAACGAAGTCAACCCATCTTTTGGAGCAGGGTCCGAGGCAAAAGTGCCTTGGTGACGTGGGAGATGGGAGTGTTCAGAACATTTGGATGCACCATGGGTACGGCAAGTCCTAGGTTCTCAGGTGTTGCAACTAAAAATTACAGTGTCTTGATCGGGGCATATTAGGGCAAATTTGCGGGCATCACTTGGGATGCTGGTGGCCACCACAAACCTCAGTCGACCCAACTCACAACAACTGTTGCGCTTCCATGGTTGCAACTTGCGTTCAAAAGTCGCACTAAAGTACATTCACCACGGGGCCCATACAATTATGATAATAATGATGGAAAATGTGGAGAAAGCTTTTCGGTTTACAACAACTCCTTCCTTCAATTGTATCCAGTCTTCTGCTCGCTGCTTGCTATGTTCACTCTGAATCTATTCCTTGAATCCCGTGATTGCCATGGCATGCTATGGCCCTCGCGGATGCTATGGCGTTGTCTCCGTTGGTTTCTTATGATTCTTCCGGTTCTTGCACGCGCGCCATGGATGACCTGGTGGAGGTTTGCTGCACAGATCTTGCCGGAAAGGGGTTGTGTTCGCTGCCACTTCTGCAATGCAATCGGGTGCGGTGTTGCTCTTATTGCTGGGCCAAAAAGTTTTAAGACACACTGGGCACTTTGCCAATCTCTGGGATATGGTGCTAGGCCTGGGGAAAGCTATTTGATCACATTTCGTATTTGTAGTGTGTGTGCCTTGTGGAGGTCCTGATTTTTGTTGGTTTTTGGACGTGCTTGCATCATTTTACACTAGGCAAGAATTTCAGACATTGAGAGATTTAGCACACTGTTTCAAGCTGTAGCCCCTTAGTAGCATTCCCCAAGCCCAAAGCTTCATATCGGAGCCGCAACTGTCTAAGGCATGCTTCAAAAGCAAAGGCCCCAAGCAATTTCTGCAATGAGTCGTGGTAGATGCTCCCACCCCAGAAGAGGGTGGACTGCATGGTTTTGCCGCGGTCACCTGTAAGTGGGCTGCCATGTACAGCGGCACAGCCGGCGGCAGCAGGGCTGGCCCTTGCGAGACTCGGACAGGGCTGGTGAGCCATCGCAGCAGGTTCAAAGTGTGCCCCAGCGGTTTTGACAAGCTGGGAGTCCAGAACGTGGGGGTACTCCAAACAGTCATCATCCTTGCAGGGAAAGCAGCGGTAAGTGTGAAACTGGGCAGGTTTTTGAGATGAGTGGAAGCCATGTCGAAGTTGTAGGGTTTGGGGGCCATTGGCTGAATGAACGGTTCTTAAAGATGAATTGGATATAATTGGATATACTTGGATGAATCATTAATACGTCATATTGAAGGGAAGCTGCATGATTGTTCAACTTGGTAATGGTTGTTAGTCACTTGTCGATGAGCAGTGCGCCGTCCTGAAACTGTCAGACTGGTTTTGAAGTCTTTTTGGCACCCCGGTCATGCTGAGATGCCATGTGAGACATGAAATCAAAGTGTGTAAATTGGCTTCATGTGCGTTTTTGCTTCTTTTAGGTTGGAAACTCTCCAGTGACTAGGTCATTCGGATCACTGATTTCAGATCTCAGACTGCTATAGTGGCCAGTGGCATGTTTCAGCCTCCTGTGAAGCCGCTTTTAGCCTTGCCACGTGGGGCCACCTTCCCAGGTGGCATCTTCCATACCCTCAAGTCCTATGGCGTGCAGCTGGCTGTATTGAATATCTGGGGTGGCGGGGACACACGTGCCAAGATCCAAGATAATGGTGTCATGCGGAAACATCATCTGAGTAATAATCAGGTTCATCATGTCACAGGACAAGCATATAGTCACAGAGCACTCAATGTAGAGATTGTCAATGATTGTGACCTGTCACAGCAGCTTCCTTTCACAAGCGCGCGCCCCCAAAGTTTTCGTCCAAGACATTGACCTTCACAAAGTTGACTTGATTCCAATGGGAGAGACAGCTCTACCCCAGGGATTTGATGGTTCACGAGCTATCTCCAGCGATGGTTGTTATGCTGAAGCCATGGCCCATTGGATGCATATCGTCACCTCTCCGCAGGTTCCCCACGTCTTCGGGGTCCAGGGAGGTTTCAGCGGACTCTCAGAAGATGCCAACTGGAACGAGCTGACTCATGACTTGGTCCAGGACCCTCGGGAAATGGCATGGAACGAACCCCGCCATGTCATTCCATCCGGTTGCATTACATATCATCACATTGCGAGCATGTCTTCTTGCTGGAAACATTGGCGATCTGATTCCATATGATTTCGTTGCACTGCCATTTCTGGCCTTGCGAAGGGTCAGAAAGTCTCTCCATCTATTTTCCCCTCCATTTTTCAATGTTTGTTTGCTTGCTTATCTCTACACTCACTTCCATGTGTGCTTCGAGTCCTGCCAACCAGAATGGCGCGGCGAGGACATCCACAACAAGCCTGGCAGCATCCTGGCCAACGAGCGCGGAGAGGCGCCGTTGAATGTTGCTGTGTGAGTTGGGACCACTGATGTTGTACCAGGGCCGGATGACTCAGGACTTTGCACGTTGGGCTATGGGCTAAGGCATCCATAACCGCGAGCGTTGCGCATGGACAAATGAACAAAGACCGTGACATAGGACTTGCAGGACCCTGCAGGATCCAGAAACAATAACAAAATACAATAAGACGTTGATATACTTTCAAAAAATCAACTAAGATGATCTAAGATGTTTTTTTTGGAAAGCTCGTGACATATATAAGGTCGAGGTTTGGGATCATGATCGGAGTTGGTGTCTAGGAGGTATGGCTTACAAGTCCTAAGTCCTCGGAGGGTAGTACGGTGTTGATGATCAACATGATATCGGCATGTTACACTACCATTCCATTTGGTCATGCAGCAGTTGTATGTGTCCGAATGGTCAGTGTATTTAATACATATGCATTTGAAGTTCAAGAACGGGCATCCTTGCGCGCAAGCCGCAGTATGCTACAAGAACATGCAAGAACCGTTGAACATGCAGAAAGTGCGCTTGATGCCGAAAGAGCAGACAGTCGCTGAGAGATCAGAGATTACTAGCAAGTATAACCAAAAAAACAACTATCAAATCAGCATTCACAATCAATTCACCGTCAGTTGGCCATCAACCAACCATCAACCAAGCATCAACCAACCACCAACCAACCATGAACCATCCATCAACCAACCATGAACCAACCATCAGCCAACCATGAACCAGCCATCAACCAAGCATCAACCAACCACCAACCAACCATGAACCATCCATCAACCAACCATGAACCAACCATCAGCCAACCATGAACCAGCCATCAACCAAGCATCAACCAACCACCAACCAACCATGAACCATCCATCAACCAACCATGAACCAACCATCAGCCAACCATGAACCAGCCATCAACCAAGCATCAACCAACCACCAACCAACCATGAACCATCCATCAACCAACCATGAACCAACCATCAGCCAACCATGAACCAGCCATCAACCAAGCATCAACCAACCACCAACCAACCATGAACCATCCATCAACCAACCATGAACCAACCATCAGCCAACCATGAACCAGCCATCAACCAAGCATCAACCAACCACCAACCAACCATGAACCATCCATCAACCAACCATGAACCAACCATCAGCCAACCATGAACCAGCCATCAACCAAGCATCAACCAACCACCAACCAACCATGAACCATCCATCAACCAACCATGAACCAACCATCAGCCAACCATGAACCAGCCATCAACCAAGCATCAACCAACCACCAACCAACCATGAACCATCCATCAACCAACCATGAACCAACCATCAGCCAACCATGAACCAGCCATCAACCAAGCATCAACCAACCACCAACCAACCATGAACCATCCATCAACCAACCATGAACCAACCATCAGCCAACCATGAACCAGCCATCAACCAAGCATCAACCAACCATCATTAGCATTCCCCGCCTTCGCTGTCAGGCCCGCCATGCAGATATGGCACAGATGCTCTTGAGGTGACGAGCTCGGCGATTCGTAGGAGGTCAAAGAATTTGCTGAGGGAAATGGCCAACTGGCTGGTGGTTTTAAACATTTGTTATTTTCCCATATTTTCCCTAATGTTTATTAACAACTCGTTGGCTGACTAATATGTTTCAGAGGCGTCGAAACCACCAACCAGCTAATGATAAACCGTTATAGTCTTTGACCATCATTAACCGGTTTGAACCATCATTAACCATCATATTCATCGTTGAACATCATCATTATCATCATCATCATTAACCTTTGAAACTGAGTCGGTAATGATGGTTCATGATCTGGGAGAATGGTTGATACTGAATGATGGTTTTGTCGTGGTGATGAATCGTCGGTCATCAAAAGCGGTTGGCCAGTTAGGTGTGTCCATGGTGGTACCTACAATCACCATCCAGCTTTTCAAAACCGTTAACAGGGAAACCACCAGTGACTTGGGGGTACACCATTTTTAGGCAAACGCAGTCAGTTGAACATGTTAATAGCGATGACACAGCGCGCAGACAAGCGGCTCATTCCGCCACGATCAATTTTGGGGAACCAGATGGCAAGCTGGTCATTGTAGGATACCAGGCAGTTTGGAGGTGAAACTGGGGAGAGCTGGGTCGCCTGATGTGGGCCGCCACGTGCACGTGGTGGGAAACCATCCGGGAGGGCACGGCACTCGCCAACGAATCTGGCCGAGTTCGATCAGTCCCATATGAACATGACCCAAACATGATGTAAAATGATATCTATCCATATATATATATACTTTATTTATTTATATATATATATACATTATTCGAAACATATCAAAACATATCCTACTATGCTGTAGGGAGCGAGAGAGACAGAGAGAGTAATATGCAGTATCTTGATGTGAATTATCTGCACTCCAGTAAACCTCACATCTTGATCCAACTACATCACTCCAGTAAGCTTAAGCCCTCCAACAAGAATCAACAAGACACATATCTTGGAAGTGTATCTTGGGATGTTGATGCCAATATGCTGCCAAGCCTTCAACGTCTCAACGCCTCTCCAGGCGTAATTGCAAGCAGCTCTTCCTCCAGGGTGGCGATGGTGCGCACAAGGGCGCCCTGCAACTGGCCACAGTGGGGGCCCTGGGGGTAAACAGGGGGTGGGGCGTCACAGTTTCACCTGGGTTGAGTCAGGTTGATAAGTGGTTGATAGTGGTTGATAGCTTGATAAGTGGTTGATAAGTTGAGTCAGGTTGTTCACCAAGGACTCAGGTCTGGTCACAGTTGGTCGTTGGGTTCAGGTCTTGAAGTCGATCGATCACGAGTGTGCACTGGTGCAGCTCTCAGATGACACAGCGTCCATTGCAGCCTGGAGTTCTGGAAATGTTAGTGACACCTTTTGACACCAATGCAAATACAATTCTGGACGTGGTTGATGGAGAAAGCTGCGGGAACTGTTGCTCTTCAACCATTTGCTGGAGACCTGGTGGAGATTTTCCCACACTCCTGCAGCAGTTCCCTGCCACAAGGCCCTCGTCTCACTCCAAAGGTGTGCAAGAGAGGTGTTTGAAGCCTTTGTTTCTGGTCGTCATATTTTCCATTTCTCCAACAGTTTACATTGTTGTTAAAAGAAACGCATGCAGATTGGCGAAGAGATACGCAGGCATATCGCAGCATGATCAGTGGTTCTGTCTCCATTTGAGGGTCTTTTGAGGCACTATACGCAAATGTATTTGCCCAGCAGGACATGTTCATATGTATCATTATGTACCTGCAAAATTCTGCATGTCAACATGTGCGCTTTCATGCATGTAGCAACCTAAGCATATGCAACTGCTCTAGGGAAAACCGCCCCAGCTGCTCATTCTGCGCAAAACGCCCGCTCTGAGGTGGCTGTGCCCTGCACGGTGGACAATGATCTCATGATGGTCGACACCAGCTTTGGCTTCGACACTGCCTGCACAGAGGTGGGGCCCATGGGTCCCCGGCACATCCTTGCTCCCCTAGAGTTCCCGACTGCAGGACGTATCAGGACGGTGGGCTGTATGACATCTTGAGTTGCCTTCAAGTTTCGGGGTGCTCCTACAATTTGGTGCTGAATCTGTTGGTGGCAAATCTTGAATTCCTTTAAGGAGAGGAAGTGTGTGTGTGTGTGTATGTGTGCTGTGTATTGAATTGATGTAATCAATCGTGATGATGCGTTGTCTATGTTCTTTTTTGGCAAGAATGTGGTGCGATGACGCGACGAGATGTACGTTTGAATTAAGTCCTTCGCACACATGGACAATTCTTCCCGCAGTACATGTACAAATGTGCATTCGTTGTGATTGTTTGTCATTGAGCTACTTACGAACCAAGATTCTTCTCAAGGTTTGCATGTGCTAGGCTGGCTGATTTAATTAACCCATATCAGCCTATCAGTAATTATTGATCAGCCATTTATTTACACGTACGAGCCACCAACCCAACCAGATCCAACCAGTGATTCTGCTCTTGAGACTGGAATGCACCGCATCCGTTCGGAAACTCCCAGTCTACGCTTGGCTCGGGCAGGCTCGTGATCACATCAGCGCTGCCTATGTGGAAGCAACATGCAACGCCAACTGCATCGGCATGGCCTGGCGCTGAATTCATGGGGAGAGATCCAGCTGCCAATAGAACCCTTAATGGAATGGTTTGTGATGGCAATTTGATGGTATAGTAAAGGCGAACCATTCCTCAAATTAATGGAAGATCCAGGCTGCGAAGCTAAACTCGGACGGTGTGAATCACCATAGACATTTATGGGTCTTGCTGATGATTAACTGGACATGGTGGAAGTCCCAGAGTTAATGACCATGATTACTGTAAGACAGTAGTGATAGCTATGTTCATGCTTGATGTCTATAATGATGATGGTTACAAACAATGGTAATGACTACTTGAATACTTGAACAAGGATGTCGTGTAGACCTTGTGTGTGATGATATGGTGATAAAGCTGAAAGTTTCCGACGTGAGATGACACCAGGTCTTGCTGATCTTGCTGGCTCCACGCCCAGGTGAAGCTGCTTGGTGCCAACAGCGGCTTCCTGGCCATGAACGCCACCATGGCAGCACGCAACGTGGACATTTGTTGGGGGCACTCAGAGCCAGGTCAGGAACGAAGTGGTTTTCACTCGGGAAGTCATTGCCCTCCTGGAACCTAACATTCAGCCCCGATGAGTGTGTATAGGTGTTGTGCTTTGTGCGATTGCCCATGCACCTGGTATATGCGATCATATACATGTGCTCAGAACACGGTTTCAGATTTGGGAGCTGCCTCTCGTGCATTCGTAGCATTGTGGGGGTGTCATGGTGAATGGTGTACCCCCTGTTGTGTCTAGGTTTCGAACCACGGTTCCCTTTTGCAAGGCTCTGAAACGTCTTTCCCGAAATGCTTGGGTAACCACAATGGCCCCCCCCCCATAACCGCAGGGATACCAACCACGTAACCAACCCATGTCATCCATTGTTAACCATTCATCACGATGAGCAACCAATGATACAAAATGACCCAAACTGACACACTCATCATGTTGTCAATGGATCGAAGATAATGATTGTGGCATGAAATGCGTAGATCTAGCCATTCTGATCCATTCTGCAATTTATGACTCCCTATAGTTGAATGCATCATCATTGTTCGGCCTTTGTATATCCATACCAACTGTTTACGATAAGTCCATGGTCAAAAATCACGTATTTTTCCATCATTGTACCGCCCGGTGGTTACGACTCCCAGGCGCTATGACGAAAAATCTTTCAAAAACAAAACATCTGTGAACGAAAACAGTATCCATGGTGAAAAAATTGTAAAATCCATGGTGCGATGCATGATTCCAAGCGGCGTGTCCACCCACCCGGATCCAGCGCTGTGAGACCTGGCCCCAGGTTTGCTTCCCGAGATGGAGATCGACCTGGAGAAGGTCCTGGAACACTGCGAAGCGGTCATGGAATCCAAGGGCTACGCGGTGATCGTGGTGCGGGCGGCCCAGGGCATGCCAGGGCGTCGTGGAAGCCTTGCCTTGATGGAAGGACTGCTTGGGGTTAGCGGTTGGTTCATGGCATGGTTGGTTTATGGTTGGTTCATGGTTGGATGGGTGAAAAATGGTGAAAATATGTGAAAATCTAAGCTGATACTTCATGGGTCATTTCCACTGGTTACTGGTTAGGTTGCGTTTTTTTGATGCCAATCCGTGGTTCATAAACGGTTGGCGGATGGGTAGCCAATGTTCAGTGACCCATGGTTAATTGATGCTTCTGGAGAATCTCCGGGTAGCAGATGGTTCAGAAATCCTTCATAAAAGGTTAGCAATTGCTTCATTTTTCAGTGGACCATGGAACAAATTTAGATGAACTTTGGTTCTTCTATGCTGCACTAGCTACGCAACTGGTGCATGAATACTTCGAACAAACATAAGAAAATCGCTTCAACTGACAGGTTTGATCATGTCTAATCGCAAGGTGGATGACGACCTACTAAGCCCCTGCCAAGCAAACTTTCCTCAGTATTCAGAGGAGACGTTTCAGGACGTCAGCGTGTTCGATTTTCAGCTGTAAGCAATACATAGCAACACAGCAAATTGTTTGCTGTGTCACTTGTCATATAGATTCATATAGTAGCAATGATTGCCCCTATGTAGTGCCTTGTATTGCTATGTGCAGTTTGCTGTGTGTCTCCTGTTTGCCCTGCACAATTGCTGACTGTTAGCAACACAGCTGCGTGCAACAGTACCGATTGCACGACCTGATTGCTCTAGCCGCACTGGGGTCGGGCCAATCGCGGGGCTCTCCAAACCCCCAAGTCGAAATTGATCGAAACCGGCATGGCACCGGGGCCAGGTGGCTGATGGAGCCAAGCAATCTCTGTTCAGAGATGCTGGCGTCGCAATGGAAGGTGCCGTGCCAACTGCGCACAGCGCAATGGGGAGTGGGGCGCAACCCTTTTCAGTCCCTCAATCAGTGACGCATAGGCGGTCACTACATGTCACTACAACCACCAAGATGTACGTAAAGATGTTCATGGCAGGTCCAGCTGTCAATGAATCACAGTCAGCTTGACCAGCTGAATAGCTGGTGACTGACCGCCAAATACAAGGGGATGAATGGGGCTGACAATTTTTGGATCTACCGTGAACCGTCAGCAGTTGTAGAATCTTGTGGAGATGAAACAAAAAATTTTGCAATACAAACGCGCTAGCTACTGTCTCATGCGCATCTCCCTTCTGTAAGGACGTCGGCCACCACGTCATGATACAAACTGTAACCGGTTGTCCCAGGGTCATCGCTTGACAAATCGCAATTTGGTCGTTCGAATGAAACGTGTCAGGATTCTCTCCCTGGCCTCAAACTGGTGGCACTTCTGGCAGAAGTCTCAATTTTCAAACAAGAAAGTCGGCCTGCTTTCAGGATGTTCATCATTTGTTCATCTAGACACTTCTTGGTCGTTTGTAATCATCCATGCCCACAAAGTATTTTGAATCATCATGATAGCAGTCATCATAACATACTACAACCATGATCATGAACATCATTGCAAGATATTGCAAAGACCTTTAACCATGAAGCACCATCATTTGTAATCCTTTGCCATGGTTTAGCTGCTTAGCCCTTGCTTGACCATCTCATCACAAACCAATTCCCAACGGCTGCAGGCGATGTGGGTCTTTGGCTACGGGACCAGGTTCTGAATCGCTTCAAGGACGGTACATGCTTGCTTGAAGAACTACTCATACACGGTATGATCAAAGATGGTTAACCAGTCAACTAGCCATAGGCGTGGGTGGCTGGTGGTCAAACCATTTTTAACTTTAGCCATATTTTGTATTTGGCTAAACGAGTTACATGGTTTACACTACATACTCAGGTTTGGTGATCTCCGGCCTTTTATCTTTAGCTTATTTGAAGGGAGCTTTCAATTCAAGACTCTGCAACTGATGGTAGGGAGGCCATGGTTTGCCTTTACAGCTGATGCATTTGATGCGATAGGTGTCGGAGTCTAGGTCATAAACCTTTCAGATGATGAGTTTGATGGGCTCAACACTGGCAGCCCCACAGAGTTTGGAAGTGGCGTCGTTGTGACACGACCACTTAGCAACTGATGTAGGCAGAATCAACTTGGAACATGCCCCCCAAACAAAAATCACCCACCCCACATGTCACATGTTACCATGAATCGTCGATAGCCAGTGATCTAGGGCGGATTTCTTAACAGCTGGAACTCCCACTACAGTGGGCCAGATGAACCGCTCAGGAGAAGGGAAAGCCTCTCACGCTACGACCTCAGTGAAGAAGGCACCGACTATGACTTCCCATAGCTTAGATGGATCATGAGGCTAGCGCTAGCTAGGTTTTCAGCAAGGGCAGACAGTGGTACATCATGATATCATTTTCACAGGGGTGGTAGTTTGTGGGGCGTGCTGATGGGGGTTGGGCCGGGGCCGATCAGCTCACACAAGGCGTGTCCGTTGTGTCTTGTGACCCAAGGATCAAGTACATCGACCCCACATATATGGCGGGCAGCTGAGTGTGATTCGTGACTGAAATGCCCGTCCCTAGCCATCCTTTTTTGTAGTGTCGCAAGCCCACCCAAGAAAAATTGTCAGCCATGCCACAGGGTGGAACTGTTGCCGGAGACTCTTGGGAAAACCTTCGGCAAACGACCACATACCCTCCGTTGATCTAACATAGCAGTGGAGAATCACCCTTCCCCAAGGGTCAGTAATCTACACATGATATACCCTGCCATAAGCGCTGGAAGCGGGCATCCACGCATTGGACTGGGTCAGGCACCGCTCCAAATCTTGCGGTGCTGCTCCTGTTCGGTTGATAATCGTATCAACCAGGGAAAATGCCAGAAAACCATCCTAGAGAGAAGCCACTGCTGGATATTTTCCTGTAAATGGAACACCAGTTCAATACCAACACCTGCTGGTAGCAGGTTTCTATCACTGTTTCTATCATCAAAAGATATCAAAAGCAAAATTATGATAGAAAAAGGAAGACAAATGGCAGCTGGTAGCAAGGCTGAGCGGTTCTACCCCCGCACTGACTTAGCTTCCCACCAGATCCCACCACGCGTGAGAGATTGAGATAGGTGGATTCAGCGCATGAAACAACAACAAAACCCCAACAACAATATACAAAAATTGATTTCTATAGCAGGAGAGATAGAGAAGTGGTTTCAGTGGGGGGTGGGCACGAAGCAACACCAAAACCCTCTCAAAAAGATCACAAGAACTGATTTCTACAGCAGGAGATTGCCCAATTTCGAGGTAAAAAGCGCGCAGGAAGCCCACAAGAAAGCATTGTTTGAGAAAACAGTACAGCTCATCCTTTCTGACGAAATTTGGAAACTGATTGAGAATTTTGGATCCCATATGACATCAGTTGAAAATTGACCATTCCAACAATTCTCACCATGGACCAGGCAAAAAATCAATATGAGAGAATTAAAACTACGCAGCGACAATGATCCTTCCTAATCAGTTTGCAACCACTAATGGTCAAAAACCCTGATCACCAATCATTACTGAATAGTCATTATGTCACTATTATACAATATTACATAGTTAGCAAATGTAACTACTACATTTGCTAGTGACCAACCAATTTACCAACTAACATCAACTAATTATACTCATGGGTGCTATGTGCAGTCAGAATGCCGCTCCCAGGTGCGATCAGTGAAAGCGAATGCTTACGACAGCGCCTATGCCAGTGCCCTGTCGGAGCATGCCGTGCACGGCGCAATGGCAGGCCTGACGTGCGTGACAGTGGTGCGAAGCTCAATGGCGCCAGTGGGTGAATGATGTTTGAGGGTGGTTGATGGTGATGATGTGGTTGTGATCTAGGATGATCGAAGGCTAATGATACTTAGTCTTGGTGGACCTTGATGGTCAGCAATAGTTAGTGATGGTCGATGTTTGATGGTTTGCAAAGATGGTTCTTCAGCAGGCAGATGGCCATCCCAATGAGGTGCGACTGTACAGCAAGACGGCCTACATCCCAATCCACGCATGTCGGGCTCTCAGAACTGGTGCCCACCAAAAAAGTGGAAAGCTAATTAGACGATTTTGCCAGGTAATCTGTGACCTTGTCATCAAAGAACCAGCTTGTTGATAGGGCAAATGCTTGGTATCATTTTGGTCCTTAAGTTTGCCTCCCTGTATTGTTGCTTACTGTGACTTGTGGAAGAAATTGGTGGGTTTTTTCTTTGAGAAAACAAGAATCCTCAGCCATGAGCAATGGTTTATTCTCATCCTTTGAGATCTCTCCACTATTCTGGGTTAACGCTGGTTGGTTGTCCGTATGAATCAATCAGCACGCAAACATTGAGAATGTTGCTGGCCCGGCGCTGTCCAGGAAAGGTCACCAGCTGATCACCCTCAGCCATCCTTAGCCACCAATCTAGCCTTCATCTGCCAGCATTACGTGAGTCACCATTGTAGGCACTGCTAGCCATCGATTCTCAACCACCAATGGGTAACCCCGACTAGACAAACTTCAGTGGACTTGGACACCACGGCTGGCCACCTTCAGCCTAGCCATCAAACATCAACTGCTGTTAGCATCTATCAACCATCAATCAGCCAGTATCAACTGTCGTCCATGAATATCAAATGATATCAGCCACCATGCGCCCTCATGAGGAAGCACTGGCTATTGTTTGCGGTGCAGATTTCACCACTGATCCAAGCATTGTCAACCACGACCTGATGGCGTCCCCCACCAACCATTATCAACCACCATTACCTTTGCCCATGATCAAAGATCACCTTTGCCTCCCGTTTTTAACCATCATCACCCGATAACTTATGTGATGATGTTTGATGGTTCAGTGATTACCTAGCAGTATGACAACATAGATGGATCACTAGTTCGCGACCATTATCAACCTATTACAAATCCAATGATCTTCAAAGTGTATAGCTAGCCATCATCAATCATTCACTACTAGCCACTATGAACCCACCATTGCCAACCATTAGCAACCAAGCACTACTTTTTGTAAGCAGGTTGCCAATACTTTCCAAGCATCATTACTCAGTCGTTTGTTATCGGATTAAGCAGTAGTAGACAGTATAAGTAGTCAATACCCATCACTACTAACAAACCATTATCAACCATTACTTCCACTACCCATCATATAGCATGGTATACCTAACCTTTATGACCAAGCGACCATTGTTTGTTGGCTATTACGAGTCAATCATTTTCAGTCACTCTCCGACCATTTACCAACCACCAACCATTATCAAACATTGCAAACCATTAAACAAGTATTACTTTCCAAACATTGTGAATCAACTGATCGGTGGTTTTCAACATTTTTCATTTTCCCTAGTGATTATCAACAAATGGTTGGTTGACTGATATTGTTCAGGGGGGTTGAAACCACCAACCAGTCAACCATTCCCGCCCCATCGCCACAGCTGTACGCCAACTTCCCAGCACTTCCCAGCTCACCGCTGAGGCGTTACCCACGCCAAGCGCGTGAACCCGCTGGGCCGCTGGTTTGGGCGAATGGCCTTCACGACCGGTCAACCTCGCTTCGAACCGCAGGGTGGGCTGTGGAACCGCACGGGGAAGGACGGCTTTGCAAGGTCAATGAATGGCTAATGATTGTTTGATGAGTGCTGATTGATGTGTAGGAAGGAAACCATCCATTTTGAGGCTCCATTGGACAAACGCACTGCCAACGAGTGGTGAATCAACGGCTAGCGCAGGATCAACAATGAATGGTTGCTGAATGGTCAATTGCCCATGTAACAATGTCGGTGAAGTAAGGGATGGCTAATGGGTCAAGCAGTGGTTAAAGATGGCCTGAAATCAAACATACTAGCCGACCAGCCAACATTTGATATCAACCAACCACCAAAAATGTGGCAACAACAAGAGTGATGAAGTTCTCTTCTTGAGCAAGCGACTAGCGGTTGGGGTGGGGTCGGCAAGACTGGCCTTTTGGCTACGGGTGTAGGGGTATGGGGGATCGGCTCGCTACTTCGAACCTTCAGCACAGATGTTGGTCCGTGGGCCATGAGCCGTTGACAATAGCCGTTGGATGTCCTTGGTGCCGCCATGCCGCAGTATAGCGTAGCGCTTGGCCACTCGGATTGAACTCGATGCCTGGCCAGGTTTCAAGTACAAACCCATGCCGAAAGAAGGCCAGAAGTGATCCATCGATCATGCCTTGCCTTGATGCTCCTGGGGATTCCATATACACACATGCTGATTCACATATTCAATTTTTATTCAGTACACGTACACATGTGTATATTTGAATCTGTATATAGTGAATTATACACATGATTTCTTTGCAGGATCCTTGTTTAATCACAGACTGAACCAAAACCGGGCAAATTCAGGGGAATGAAAAAATCCCATTGCTCTCCCAACATGTTGATAGCGTGTATGATGACGTATGCTTACATATAGGCACATTTGCAGAGAAGAAGGTGCAATGATACTATAATTTCTATTCATGTGTCTCGACACGGATGCACATTTGCACCAAACGTTGTCTAAGACACATATGCAAGCTGCGCTTGTGCACGTGCAACAACCACGAACAAAGTGTCGTACAATGTTTTGACACGTAGAGAGCAAGGGCTTCCATACTGGGGGTGTCCCAACATGGAATCCCAACAAGTTACCATGTCCCTGCTAGAACGATCATTTGTTTTTGTGATTTTGCGCGTGCCACTATGGGAACAAACACCCATATCTTCGGTATATCATCGAAGGAAGTTTAGAAGTCTAACTTCCGACAATATGGACAACTCAGCTAGGGCAGATCGCCCGAGCAACAACACAGCTAGGGCAGATCGCATGAGCAGATGTGTGAAAGAAGAGATGTGTGAAAGATGAGATGTGCGAAAGATGAGAATGCGAGCGCGCCAAAATGTTAGGAAAGTCGCGAAATGCTGTGTTTTGCAAGGTTTTGTGCCTCAGGAGGGTCCAGAAGGGTACCTCGCTAAAGCGGCGGGTGCGGAGCACTGTGGCGGAAGGTGTGTGCAAAAATCGTTAAAAAACCTAGGCGCGAAGCACATTTGGAAGTCAAAATCGTAAAAACATGTCACGTTCGGAGCACTTTTGGGAGATGCAACTTGCAAAATCGTGAAAAAACCTAGGGACTCATGATTCTCAAAACTGGCACGCTGCCTGCGCGCGAAGCAAATTTTTAAGATAAAATCTTGTACCAAAATAAAAACTGCAATTTTACTAGCGTTTCGGGCCACTTTTCGGAGATGTCATATGATCATGAAAATTGGCACGCCGCCTGCGCGCGAAGCACATTCTCACGTCCGAAGTCGCAAAAACTCGTGGTTTTTAACAAGTTTTGAAAGTTGCATGTCCGAAAAAGTGCACGCGGCCAGGGCGAGAAGCACATTTTGAAGCAAATGTGTCAAAACACAGCACGTTTTGACACTTTTTGAACACAGGAGACAAAAGTAGGAAAACACTTGCGTTTCGCGTCACTTTTCGTGATTTATGTGGCCAAAATGTGCACAACGCTTGCGCGCCAAGCACATTTGCAGGTCAAAAGTAGCAAAACACTTGATGATCGGAACACCTTTGCAAGGTCCAATTATCAAAAGTGGCCAAACACCTAGATGCAAAACACTTCATGATCGAAGCACATTTGGAAGGTAAATGAATAGATAGACGAAAGATGGCTAGACAAAGAGGTAGCCAGATAGATCGACAAGTCGATAGTCAGATCGATGGGTGGCTAGATGGATAGTCAGATACATAGATGCATCGATGGATGAATAGATGGATAGATAGATGGATAGATAGATAGATAGAATAGCTAGAATAGATAGATGGAATAGACAGACAATTGGATAGCCAGATTCAGATGGCTAGATGGGTCGATAGATAGACAGATAGATAGACGAAACGATAGTCAGATAGAAAAGTAGATAGATAGTCAGGTAGATAGACAGAAAGATAGACAGATGGACACATAGATGATCAGACAAATAATTTGGTAGATAGATAGACAGATAGATAGATAGGCAGATAGATAAATAGATAGATGGACAGGTAGATAGATAGATACATAGCCAGAAAGATGACGAGATAGATAGTGAGGTAGATAGAAAGACAAGTACATAGGCAGATAGATAAACGAATAGATCATCAGATAGATAGATAGATAGACAGTCAGACAGACAGAGAGAAAACTGATCCACTGATAGAAAGATAGCTAGACAGATAGGCTGCCAGTCAAGTGGCCAGATCGATGCTCACATTGGTAGGAAGTCAGGCCCAAGTGATGTTCAGTTCTCGGATCCCTCGGACAATCAATCGTCGCAACCACAACTGCACACTCCTATAGTGCTCCTATCTTGGAAACTTCCGCCACCGCCTTGTGCGGTACTACTGGTATCCTTATTCCATTTTCTTCTTGGTTTTGGTTGGTTGCTTGTCATACCCCATGACAGGACGCCAATACAACATAATACAACTGGAGATGTGTCACTGTTACGCTCCATGTAACTGGAGATGTGCCCCTGTTGCACCCATGTACAGTAGTTGTTCTCTCCCATGATGTCCTCGTTTGTGTGCTTGCTAGACGCCATTATTGGACACAATGGATGCCATTGCAGACACACCACTGATGGTTTCCTACCACTAGTGCTGCACCGATTTGTTATACCGCTTGTAGTTGGTATATCCACATGTGTGTCGGTTGCTCTATCCCATTATCGATTGCTTGTATCGCTGGCATTGCTTATCCCATTGTTGGCAAGCTTCCGAACATGCGGAGTGAAATAGTTTGCCCACAGTTTTTGGATATCGTTGGTTGTATACATCTACATTCTGGGAAACTTGGGCTGGGCACCACCATTGATGGACACAGCTGGCGTCAGATTACTTGAAGAAAATCTCTACTCCTTTGGTCTGCACCTCAGCCACGGATGTGATCAGAATCTCTTCACCGAACATCGTTGATGTCATTCGAAGACAAAGAGATACATGATACCAAGATGATTGGACAGTTGGACACCCGGATAGACGCACACATACATATATAATCACATATGTATATATTTTTTTAACTAGAGAGAGAGATACGTTTGTACGGTAACTACATTTAAATATGGGGAGGGCGGGCCAAGCCACGAGGCTCTGGAGGTAGTATGAAATACCTGTTCTGTCCGTATATTTAAATGGCTGGATCCATTCCGCATGTCTAAATGTGATTCATTATCCTGTATACCGCTCTATTCAGTTCTTGATGGCTCTGGGTGGTCCTTGGTGGCTCTTGGTAGTTGCTGGTGGCCACGAAGAACCACCAAGAACCACCAAGAACCATCAAGAACCATCAAGAACCACCAAGAGCCACCAAGAACCACCCAAAACCACCAAGAACCATCAAGAATCACTAGCAACAACCAAGAACCACCAAGAACCACCAAGAGCCACAAAAGGCCACCAGCAACCAACAGCCACCAAGAACCATCCAATACCAGTAAGAACCACCAAGAACCACCAAGAGTCACAAAGAGTATGTGTAAGTGGCCGGGCGGGCTACGGAAAATCTTTCCGGAGGTAGTCTAAAATACTAGCTCGTATATTTTGATTCCGTATGTGTAAGTGGCCGGGCGGGCCACGGAAAATCTTCCCGGAGGTAGTCTAAAATACCAGTTCGCATGTTTAAAAATCCGTATATTTAAAATGTAGTTACCGTATATTTTTTTTGTTTACTTATCTATTTTGCTTGCATACGTTATACTTAGATTTAAAACAAGGTACACACATACAAGATGATCATTTTTCTTTGTTTACTCAAAACGTTCCAAGGGGCCCTGCCACACGTTGCATCCCACTTTTGCTCAGGCGCTGGCAGAGATCCTGCCGGCGAATTCCACGATCAGCCGATTGCAGTGTCGGCAGCTGAGGGAGGAGATGACCATGAGGGTTTACTATGGTTATAAAATAGTTGTTCATAATAGTGAACAGTAATGGTTAATTCGGCATTTTGCCTTTGCAACAGATTTCATTGCCAGAGCATGTATAGCCCCAGTTCTGTAGTGCTACCTTAGCAGTTGAGCACAGGACCTTTTCATTTTCTGTTTCGTTTAATCCTTTTGTTGGCCTCATTTGGGTTGGGCCACAGCTGCCTTCAGCCTAGCTGGACCTTCGGGATGGCGGTGGGGAAAAAATGGTTAATCTAAAAAGGTTAGTTGATTTTAAATGACAATAGTTGATTAGCTATGGTGAAAAATTATTAATGGCTGACCATATATAACAATAGTAATAGTTCGACCATGGTTAATGACCATGGTCATTGAATGAGCTGGTTAATGGTTGATAATAGGGGATAATAACCAACAAAAATAGGGGATGTACCAACCGCATAGTGGTTTCTTAAGCCACGGGGGACTGCCAAGTTCTGGTTTGCTTAATGCTATAAATTGTCAATATGCTGGATGATTTGGGGGTACCTCTATTTTGAGAAACACCAGGGGGGCTTGGACATGTGCACCATATGATACAGTATACCAAGATCAATCACCAGCTGTTTCAAGCAAGCTGAGGGTGGTCTATTAATATGAATCTGGGTGTTTCTGAGATTCTTATAATTGGGATACCCCCAAGTTACAGATGCTTTCCGCTTATAGATAACTAGTAAAAGATGATTTGGGGGTCCCTTTGGTTTGAGAAACCACCAAATGCTCTGTGAGGGATTGGTGTGCAAGAGGATTAGCTTCTGCAAGAATGCTTTGTGCACCTACCGCATTTAACACCCCGTCCATGCGAAATCTGTTTTATTGGTGGTTGCAACAGTTGCTGGTGATGGCATCTGCAATGCCATGTCTTGTTATGTTCAATAGGTCATTGTCAGACAGACAGTACTTGCCAAAATTGTGCATGATTATCCGTGGTGGGGCAGCATTAATCACCAACCACAAATAGCCCTCAAATCAACATGAACCAATTGGAACCATCATTCATCAAAACCATCAAACGTCCGGTTCGTTGGCTCACAGGATTCAAATTTTGGTTGCGTTCAGCCTTTCTCAACCAAGCGGCCCAGGCGTGAATCTGGGAGATAAGTTCCCGTCGAAGAAGATGGAGAGCCAATTGAAAGGCTGGCCATGCAATGCAGAACTTCTGGACTTGCAAACGCACTCCAATCAACGATAAAAGACGGCGTTTGTTTGGTCTATGTGTTTTATTGCGCCAGGATTTGGGACCTTCCAAAATAAAGACTCGTGATCCATGACAATCACAAACTTCCCGCTGGACTTTGCTTGTTTTGTAGGG
>VSDK01012836.1:254758-289128 GCA_009767595.1 Symbiodinium kawagutii | reverse complement strand
AGGGAAATTCTAGGGGAATCCTGAGTCTCAAGATGTCTCGAGGCCAACCCCATCACAGATCTAAATCCATGCTCCAGTGATTGGTTCATAGCCAGCTCGACTCTACTAGCTTGGACTCCCATGTCCCCCGCCAAGACCGGAGCGCAACTACCCGAGCTTCGTAGCCTGATTGATGCTACGCAGGCTTTTCATGAGTTGGGGCAGAATTACCTGAGATCATGATGGTTTGTTAATGCTTTGCCGAAGAGATAACCATGGATGCCCAACATTAGCCAACCATCAAATGCTGCAACAAACCTGAAGATCCCCCGAACAGATGCAGCTTCCAATTAAGTGATGGCTGGCTGCATCTCCCCCGAGTTCAGTTGACCTTCCAGGTGCTTTGGCTGATCAGTCGCTGGGGGCCTAGCCAGCGGCAGTGCAGTGGTTGCGGGTGAAGAGTAGTTGAGACTGGACAATCAATGGATGATCATTCTTCACAATGATAGTTCATAAATGTTCAGAACAAATAAGATAAAATGAATGATCATGTCCTATAAGTGTTCATAAATGTTCGCAAGAGATAAAATGCTAATTCTTCACAATGGAGAGTGGATGAGCATGGTTAATGATTGGTGATGGCGCTTAAGATGTGCGAACTGCTTAGTGAAAGGGCATGGTGGTCAACGTTCACGAACAATATGAGAAATCATCGACAATTTACTGTACATCTCTCATAGGCAATGGTACCCTGCAACCAGCCCGAAATCGTGTGTTTTCTATGGCTACGAAACCGAGGCTAACGTGACACGTGAAAACTCGGTGCTGAAAAAACTGGTTCATTGTAAGTCTTCCATCTGAGGGCTGAGTCAAGTCATGACAAGATTTCACGGTTTCAACTCCTTTGATGTATGATATGTATCATTGGTAGGTATTGGTGGTGATATGTGGTGATATATTGGTAGGCCCCATTTCATACAATGGTTCGCGAGGACATGTACACGATCCAATTGGGGGTTATTGCAACTGGCCGTTTGAAACTCCAAGGCACCTAGATCTTGAACCCCCCAAAAAATTCTGCCAAGCCATCCAAATTCATGGGGATTTGAGCAGTCCAAAAAGTCGGAAGATGTATTCATCATGATGCAGCTATGGCTTTGGGGCCCTGTGCTTCCAGTTACCATGATAGCAGAGAACCAGCTGATAACCAGCTGATTTCTACCATTACTGCGGTTGGTTGCCCAGTATCGTCTGGAAACTGGAAGGGTTGGGGGGCTGCAGCAACAAGCACTACCCGCGGCTGAGGCATGGCTCATTGTTCTTGCGAGACGATTGGTGGACCACGCAGTTCGCCTCTCAGAAGGTCCCAGGTGACCCATGTAACGACACACGAAAATGCGGCCATTTTTGTCGGGAAAAAGGAGTTGGCTCCTTGGGAGCTTTGGGAATATTCCAGCTATAATAGTTTACGATGGCTTTTGGTCGGGAAAGAATCGTCAACAATTATGTGTGAACCACCAGAAGATAGTCAACATACTCAGAACGCGTTTATACCTTTGGCTTTGTGAGAAAAACTTGCCGACGGGCGACTGCTAGAAGGGTTGGGGTCCAGAGATTTTTGCCAGTAATGCAGGGTCGTTTGGTTACAAGTTGGATAGTAGAGCATTTGACTACAAGTATGATCTAACCACTTTTGTTCACGACATGTTGATCTATACAAGCACTTTGGTTCACGACAAACCATGACTTTGACCATGTTTACCTATCAGATGACCATTCACCGACCATGCTCAGCTGAGCAGGTCAAGTAGCATTTCAAGACGCTGCACAGTCCAGTTTTCAGATAGGTTACCCGTTTCGATCATCATGATGCCAACTACATTGATCATCATTAACCATCCCACAACCAGTATAGTAGATTATAGTTGGCGCATTCCTTTCTACAGTTGGCTGTTCTCCCTTGTTTCAACCATTCTTAACCAGCGTTTACAATCTTTAACCATCATCAAGTGAATTTGGCAACTCTTAATTGTTGGTCATCAGCTTTTATCATTGCTGGTTCTTGCCCATTATTGTTGATTATCACATTTTAAGCATCATTGCCATCCTTATCAACCATCATCAATGAATCATGGATTGACCATTCCTGACTATCACAAACCATTATCAACCATCATTAGCTATCATAGATTGACCATTCCCAACTATCAACAAGCATTATCAACCATCATCGGCTATTGATTAAGCATCAAAATAGCATTGATTGACCAGCGTTAAACTATTAGTTGCAGCATATTTAACCATCATTGACCAGCCTGGTATTCATTAGCTGTGCCAGTTAGATGTCAACTCCACCGTGGGCGCAGCAACCATTGGCCTGCTATTGCCAGGTCCTTTGAGCGCGGGGGTGCCGCGGACACTGCTGCGAGGAACTACTTGCAGCCATTTGGATGCAATTGAGCTGTTGAGGGCCCTTATAATGACGAGATCATTTGCTTTGCTTCGAATGCGTTTCATATATCATGTATAGTTATTGTCAAGGTGCATTCGCATTGCGCTGTGACTTCTGATATCACATAGTGCTTGCAATTTGTAAACATATAAACAGAAACATGTACATGACTGGACTGGACTGGACTGGACTGACTGAATGAATGAATGAATGAATGGGCTAAGGAATAAATGAATATGTATGTGTGAAGCATGTTCGCAGTATCACGAATTAAGCTAATCAAAGATTTGCTGGTCTTAACTCGCTCGGCCGCCGTGGTGAGGTTCCGTCGCGTAGGCCCATCTCAGACGCTCCACTTTGACACCAGCGAGCCCAATGACCGGCTGGCCAGTTTGTCTCCACAAAGGATGGTGAATGGGTCAGAGATGGTGAATCATGGGTGAATCATCTTGCTGCCCCTGGCTGAGATGGAGTAGGTTTTTTCGATACCAAACCTGGTTGCATGAGCTGCAGGCATTTGGCAGGTCTGGATATTTGCTTGAGCCTGGTGGGATAGCAGTTGGATGCAGTCTTGGCAGGCAGCCGCAGCAATTGTCACTTGTGGCGGTTTATGCTGGGAGCTCAGGGCACTGGTTCCACTGGTTCCATGCGACTCTCTGAGCTTGCTGCAGTTGTTGCCACCTTCCATTGACGTATTGTCTGCAAGCCGGCTCCAGTAATTGGTAGAGATTGGTAGGTCATGTGGGAGGAGTTCTTTGCAGCAAGGGTGGAGGGATTTGGTGGGTGCGATGCTATCACTGCTCCACGGCGACGATAGAACCTACGATATGCTTCAAGCTGCTGCCACGAGGGACGGCCTTGATGCCTGTGATATGCCATCCATCTGTGAAGAACATGTCATGGGCTTCCTCTCCCCCAAGCCAATATCAAGCGTCGTCGCCTGTTGCTGCCCATGCTTTTTAAGATCTAGACATTGGGTTTTCATTGCTGGTAGGAAGGGATCCTGCACCATCCTGGCACAAATTTCTGTCAACTTTCCAGGTGTAGGATGGCTCATTCATGACCAGTTCCAACACACCGTCATGTCATGCTTCACCAGCTTGGCTCAAGAGCGCGCGTGGATCATTGAACTGTTTGGGGTCAGCGGGTATCGCCTTAAGCAATGTCGGCCCCAAGACAGGTGAAGATGGATTCGATCAACGAGACGCAGGTGGTGGTGCATTCAGCTTGCTGCTGTTGCTACGACGGCTGCGTGCCAGAGGTGAACAACATCGGCTGTGCAGCACAAGAGACCTGGCTGTGCTTGGAGCTTGATGCGTGCTGCAAGACGGGCACACCCTGCCTGTGCTGCGGCTGCTGTGCCTTGAGGATTGTGCCCATCACCACCTGCTGCAAGGTTCAGTCCCAGTTCTTTTGTTGTGTGGCCGGCTCTGCACTGCCACCAGATAGTGAGGTGCCATGCATGCTGAACATTTGCTTCTTGAGTGTCTTCCCCAAGATCGGTTGCTGCGTGAAACTCGGAGACATGAGGGGCTAAGGATGGCTAAGGCACCTGAGAAGTGCATGTAATTCGCCGCGCCTTTAACATAAGGCTCCTTTTGAAATGCGCTTTGATGTTGTACAGCTTCGGAGAATCCATAAATGGTACCCCCAACCCCCCCAAAGCCATCCGCTGAAATTCACAATAGGTACTTGAAGGTAAATCACATCAAATCACCAATTTCGATCAATTTTGAGGGTGCCGCATTTATGGATAACCAGGTAAATGACGACACCACCGCAAGATTCGGTGTGCCCGGTGTGCCCTGGTCGTTCCTACCAGGAGGCAGCGTGGCAAGTCTTGCGGTGCGACAGATTTCGGAACTTTCGGAAAAATTCAAGGGGTACATGCATAGGCTTGTCCAACACTGGATGCTTTTATTATTGGGGGAACCCACCAAGTCCAGGGATCCATCTCAGCGTGTTGCTGTGTCAAAGTAGTTTCATGGCAACCTGAAGCAACTTTTTTTGAACGGATGGGTTTGAGACAAGTTCTAGATCTGTTCATGCCATTCCCAGAATGAGCCCTCGAACTGCATTTGCAGAACTACATCTTTTGCTGACCTGGGTCAAGCATCATGACCTTTGACATCTCCTGACTTTGTTGGCTCATTGCCTTTGTTCCTTCGGACCTTCCCCAAGGGCCACGCTGAGCGAAGCTGAGACCTGACTCAGGTCCAGGCTTGAACAACGTCATCCGCGAGATCGTCCAGCTCCTTTATGCGTGACCCGAGGATCACCCGTGGAGCTGCGGGACTGACCTTGCGAGCCCCCAAGGCCTCGACCTCCAGAACCATGATGCACACGTCAGAAGGCACTTGCAGGATGAGAAGGCACTTGTAAGATGTATAGGCCCTGAATCAAGTCTCGATGTATCAATGCCTCATGGTCACATCCTCGGATATCCTCCGACCGTTGATGATCAAACACATTGGACCTTGGGATTGAGATCATTTGTGACTCAAAATGACTCAACTCCAGTACCACCTACCAAACATATTGTCGCATTTTGGTGTCAGTCAGGTTTGATGGTGAATCGCCGGCCAATTGAATACTTATTACACTGGCGGTGTTTTGTGTTTCATGAACCGTCAACAATACCTAGATCTACCGGTATATTTTTGATTCGTTGTCGGTAAAAACATGTAAGCATGCTCAGCTAGTTACCCCATCTTCTGGGCATATCCGAACCAGCCACTGTCGAGTTTACTGCGATGTTGCTATTCAATGGAAGTAGATACAAGTGGGACCATGGGTCAGCGATTGATTTTCTGACCTCGCATGTTTTATTTATTCCAACTTCCGATAGTTGCTGATGCAGATGGGTTTCAGGTAAGAATGGCCACGCCTTAGCATGAGCAACCTTGGTTCAAACCGTCACAGGGTAGGGCCTGCAGCTTTTTATTACTTGGATCGCCGAAGTGCATAGTACGGTGGGACGGCTTTGCTGGGGAAACGAATCTTGCTTTGGAGAGGTACGGCATGAAGAAAGTCTACGGGATCATCGGTGGCTACAAGGGCTGCGTTTTGGATGACCAATGGGCTGCTTGGCAGTGAGCAATGGATGCCAGCTACAACTACCGTATCCATCTTCGCTCGAATATAATGTGTTGTTTTGGCTTCTAATGTGCAAAAAGTCAGTCGAGTTTAGCTCTGTTTGAAGTATGTTAGATTATGTTAGATATTCTATTGGCCATCATAGTCCTTCGCAGACATGATAATCGATTACAGATTATATCAATGGCAATTATAGCACATCATAGATTCAAGGCTACAATTAGCAAAAACTACAGGTTGGTGTTGTCGAAGTTTCTGGGGAGTACTGGAGCATCCTGGCTCGTGTTTCAACCAAATTCATCCAGCTTCAGTTTTTGCCTCAAATTGTGGCTCCGTTCGATTGGGTCACATGCTCACCCTCAGCCTTGGCTGAACCTCCGTGATGGCGATGGAGCGAGAGAATCACAATGATGAATTCTTACCTCATGATGATGAAAAGCTAGAAGCGATCAACATTTCTAGACCCGGCAAGCTGGCTCAAAGCTATTCTCGATACACATGCCCTTGTCGCAGTGTGTGTAGGTGAGGTCTTGCATTTTTGGGGTTAAGCCACCATCTTCTGGGGGCCGTTCATGAGAACACTTTCTTCAGACTTGGCGCCATCGCAAACACGGCCTTAAAAAAGTCATCCCAAACGTGGGGCGTTTTCAGTCTCAAGAATCAATAGTTTGAATAGATGCCTTCATTTACCCACACAGACCCCTTGATGGACTAACCCCTGCAAAAATCATCAAGATGAGTTTCGTCGTTATCAGCCATGAGGCAAGCATCAGCCATTCTCAACCCTTTGGACCATCCTGCCACACCCATCAGCATAGCCCAGGTTCAGCTGACACCTGAGAGCGTCCGAAACCCAGCAGGGCTCGGCCCCTGCAGTAGGCAGAAGCAGGGAGCCACTGGTGGTTGGTCCTGATGGGTCATGACGGGGTTGATGATAGTTGATGAGCGCTGATCATACCTGATCATCGTTCATGATAGTTGATCACCACATGGTCACTATTCGAGTCGATGCTTAACTATAGACTATAGTTGATATTCCGAATTTCTGATCACGCCCCATAGCTGCTGCGGATGATTGATGTGAATTCAGAATAGCCTCGAGCCGCCCAAGCGTTCGTATCTCGTTTGAGCTTTTTCGCTCAACGCCCTGTTGGGGCATATCAGGCTTGGATGATCGTCGAGGGATGGAATTAACGATGGCACGAATCATGGGTTAACTTCCAATTATAGTCTGGGCTACGTTTATCCACGAAACTGTGTATTAGATGGGTGTACCGTAGCATATTTGCTTTACGTACTAGAAATTGAAGTCTTTGCAAGGAACCTGTACGCCACCAAGTAATCTCCATAATGGTTAATTAATTAAGTCAAAATGGCATGGTCACTTCCAAACATGGTCACAAATGATCTTTCAATACTGTATAAATGCCCACAATTAAACCAATCATGAAGTCCACCACTGAGGGCGCACTATTGATAGGTAATCATAGCGACTATTAATAACAATAAGTATTTCAAGAATCCTCATTGACAACAATCACGGGTCATTATTTCCCGGCGTTTACGCTACCAGATCAGCAGGCAGAGATGTATGGGCTAAGAAGCAGAATCAGCAAAACAAATCCATGGCACCAACTCAGATCACCATTCCTACCTCTGGCTGTTTCAAGAAAGCAACAAATACAGCAAAGTACCAATGCATCAATGATGACTAGCTTCTGACTTGTTTTGCAAATAGCTCCTTAATCGATTCTTTTCATGTATAGAAGGTTCCTTTAATTCTACAAAAGCCCCGATAATTTTCAAATAGCTTTCAAATATTTGGCTACTGGCTGCTGGGAAAACTTACAACAAGGCTAACGCAGCACATAAAATCATTATCAATCATCCTCATTCGCAACAATTCGCAACATCACAATGAAACATTAATTCCCCTTGCAACCTGCATCCTGCGTCCCCGAGGTTGAAAACGTTCACAAGGTGGGCGGCAGCATCCTGGTCAGTGACCGTGGCAACCCGCCACACTCCGAGATCGCCAAGGCTACGGGGGAAACCGCCGACATAGCCATTGGGGCCGAGGAACGGACATGGCGCTGGATATTGTTTCGGTGTTGGTCCCGGCGAAGGTGCTGAGTTATGCTTAGTTGCGCCGCAGAGCTTCACGGATGCATGGTTCAAATTGGTTCAAATTGGTTCAAGTGGTGCGGATCATCTTGAAACTGATGAGCATTCAGCATTCACCACAGCGTGGTCAATTTGTATGTGTTGCTTATGCCAAAGTGAAGCCCCAAGGTTGGTACTTCCCCAAGCCCTGATGGTTTCTCATGGCCGCTTCCATCGCATGCCGTTCTGGTTCAAGAGGATCTCCCCTCAAACTTGGCAGAGAATATTCGCGATCAAGCGGCACCAAGACAGTTCCAGCCAAGGTCAGATTGCTACGGGGACAAATCCCAACATCCACCAACATGTTGCTGCGTAGGTCCGACTGTATAAGTACCGCATTTGTGAATGTTTCTGACCATGTGCCTGTGCAACGACAACGAGCCACATTTCCGCGAGATGATGCTTACTGCAATACCCTGTAGGGTGCTGAAACAAAAATGTCCCAGCTGCTGCAGTGAACCCCAAAGAACACTTCTTGTGCCACGACTGCTTTCGTTGAACCACAACCAGTTTCGTCGAACCGCGCCATGTTGCCAAATTGTCCATCTTGTGTTTGGCTCAGTCATGTTCAGCCTTGATTGCATGAGTGAAGGCCTGTGTTGGTATATCTCGTTTGGTGTTTTATATGCATGTGTCATCAATTCTTGATTGATATGCCACCAGTGTGGAAGCACATGATGACACGGGGGAAAACCGCCAGGCCTTGAGAAAGTACTCTGGTGCCAGGAGCACGTGATACGGACAGGCCATTGTGAACCGCCAATCAACCATCATCAAACATCACTAGCAATACCAACCATCACCCACCGTCAGCAAGCATATTATTACTATTCTGAACCCATTATTGCGAACTATTCATGACTTGTTCGTTTCAACAAAGTGTCACTTTGCTGCCAAAACTTCGCTAGCAGCTCTTGCACCCGACCATGAAGCACAGCTGCATCACAGCAATCAAAGTAATGGGTGGCCAATTGCTAGTACTGTAATACCCCAGGGATCCTTAGGGGAACAAGCGCCAGTAGGGCATGGGGAAGCCGTTCAATTCTGAAGTTAAGGTACCAAAGCAGTGGACAAGCCACTCGGGCTCACCCCAGGCTGGGGGAATCTTCCTTGGCAGCACAGTTTTGGCTTGGCAAGCAGATGGTTTGACGATTCAACATGCCAAAATGCCGGGATCTTTCAGATTTCCTGAGGCAGCAATGCATTTTTCTTGCACTCAAAAATGCTAAGATATACTAAGCCTTCAGAAACGCAACGCTGAAAACCTCGACATATGACACCGACACACAAGATGTTGACGCGAGTGCTCAAAAAAAATTATACCAAAATTGTTTCCCCTCAAAAAATGCAGCGATTACCCAAAACTAAGTGATCTTAGTCATGGGTTACTCCATGACTCCACGTGACTCCCACATCTCCTTGCCTCCGAGAGGTGACTTCGAGTCTTCGATTGAGAACGCTTTGGACAGCTTCAAAGCACAGTGTCTGGGCGGCCGAGCCCGGGCACCTCCAAAATCCTGAAAACCTTGTGATCTTATGGCCAGTGAAAAAGCATAATTGATGGCCATAGGATCATAGCAAGATTATGATCATGGCATACCATGGCCATAAGATGATAGTGAAACACCTTGCTTATTAAGATCTTATGGCCAATGATGTAATTAGTAATTGGCATCCAGTAGTTTGAGATGTCCAAGATGCTTGCCGTAGGGCGTGAATTTTTGACTGGCTTGATCTACCATCTTCCAGCCTCGGTCATGGAAGACAGGGAAAAGAAAGCCGTCCATGGAACCGAGTGAAGTCTTGTGGATATGATTCGGGAATCTTCCTGACACTCACCATTTTTTCGTTTGCCAAGAAGGTAGGATTTGTTTGCATAGGATGCTAGCAATCTTATGATCTCTTTCTTCACCACTGGGTACAACAGATCGGCCGGATGTATCGCCATTTTTTCATCGCGTGCAATTGGCATCCTCGTTGTGATCCAGTCTTATGGGTTGGAAACACTGCCCTGAAAGGATTGAGTAGGTGATTCATAGCACCCTAGGAAAAGTTGCTTGGTTATGGGGACGGCAGGGCCATGGGTTTACCTAGGTTTTTGCGCAGTTTCCCACCAAAAACCGTCGTTCTCTAAGGATTTTTCAGCTGCATGAAGCCTCGTATGCGGACGTGGTGCGTGAGCGAGATTCTTTGAGGCAGGGCCAGCTTTGGCTGAGGCTTATTTTTGTGCTCATTTGCAATCGTATGCATGTGCATGTGTGTGTGTGCATGGGCATGTGCATGTGTGTGTGTGTGTATGTTTGTTCCTTTGGAGCAGTTGTTTTCTCGTCGGTTCTTTCGGCCGAAAGTGGTGAGATCTCCACATTTGGATGGGTGCGTTAAACTGGTGAAGGGTCAGGTTGATGCGGTGCAGGCATGAGCTGGATCAGATTTCCTTCCAAAAGATGGCGGAGTTTGAGAAGAGCTGCAACCAGGAGTCCACACTACTGGCGGTTCGTTGTTCGCTGGGGTGAATGAAGCAGCCAGTGGCTGCGGGCATCTGTAACATGAATTTATACATACTTATAATGCTGATGATATTTATGTGAAAATATGCATCCACAGGCACGTGTACAACCAACAGGATTGGTGATCAAATAGCATGACTCCACAAAATGGCAACTTGGGATAGTAGTGGCTGTTGATCTCGAGGGCATACTACACTCCCGGAATCTTCGCTGGCCAGCCAAGGGTTTTGACCGCCTATATTTCTCGCTGGTTTGGTGTACGGAATCATTCGCCGTGTGCGTGGTTTGATTGAAAACTCCGAGGGATCGATGATTGAGTTGTTGGACTGGTTTTACGATTCATGGATATCCATGGTCTCAACACGGTGAGTTGCACCCCATACCTCGGTCGCCACCCCGCTGTAGGAAAGGATCTCATTACCTGTGTTGGAAGTCAAGCAGGACGCAGCAGTTGCTTCAAGTCGCTGAATGAATTTGTTACCAACAAATTAACCGATGATCAAAAACAAGTGTTGGCTGGTTTTGATGCCGGCAGTCTGAACCCACTGTTGTGATAGCTGTGTAACTAAAGTTGCTTGACATGTTGAACTCAATACGCTGCATGGTCAGTGCAGGAAGTCACCCCTTCGAGGGCAATGGCCATTGAAGACGATACAGACACGAGAGAGCCACCAGATCATGTCCACTGCCTCAGACTATCTCAGACTGGCATGATGGGAATGATAGGGTAACTGCCAATTGCAACAGATTACGGTTCTATTCTTGAAATGATTGCATCACATACATGATATTTTGTTGGGCATGGGGCCAACTAAGCATGCTGGTCCTCAATTTTTCATCCAAGAGTTGCTTGTCCCAGATGCGCGGACTCTCATCAGGAAATGCATCAGCACAGCACAAAAGATGAAGCAACAGCTGCAAACAAGGAGCCATAAACCGCGCGCAAGCAATACGTCAAATATCTACCTGAACGGCCAACAGCCAACGGTCAGGAACCACCACGCAACAACAACTAGCAAACAACAACAACTAACAGTTTTAAAACCTACATTTAAGCTGGTATTGACTAATGACAACTCGTTCAACTAGTTCAACAGTGGAAGCACCGTCAGTTCTGCCATGTTGTCACAACACACCAGTTGCAGTCCTGGATTAGGTCTTGGAGAACTGGAGTTCGGTGGTCAAAGGGGCACCTGGGCTGCAAGCAGTGTTGCCCGTGATGGCGCTCGCGCATGTACAAGCGCCTGTATGAAGATGGTGAGCCTCTCAAATGGTGTAAGCCGCAAATTTATACCTTGTTATTCCATGGCCTTCCTGTGATTTCCATGGGTTGTCGATGGGTTTTCCCTGTTTTCCTCTTCAAGCCAACCGTTCTCAAGAGTTGGGGCAGCCCTAAACCATCTAAACCCGGACCCAGCAAGCCACAGGCAGCGATGAGCATCAGCATGAGCAGGAAGGTGCAGAAGCTGCTTGGCTCCTCCTTCGCCTTCCGGAGAATCCTTGGTTTAGTACTCAATGGATTGGTTACTGGGAAGACTTGTATAGCAATGGAAATGAGATATATATATATATATGTATGTATGTATGTGTGTGTGAATTCAGGAAACTCATGTTTCAACCGCCAATTTAAGGGTTCCTGTGGATTGTCCCGTCAGCCAGCCCAGTGAAATAGGGGATCTATGCAACGTAGGCGGCGGTAGTTCACATCCTTGCTGGACGCGTTTGATCTGTGGTTCACAATCGCAAACATATGCCCATGGAAGGGACAATGCCACTAGTTGAACAAAGGGTGCCAGGGTACCAAACGGTAGAAGATGGCGGAAGCACTACATAGGGAATCCATCCACATCCATCCACAAAGGCACGTTATGGGAAAGCACCTGGCTGTGCCAAGCCCACTGGTTGCACTTCGACTGTGCAACTGCTTACAGCCGCACCTCCCAGTTGCTGTGAGATTTTTGGTTGCGACCTGCAGTTGCCATTGCAGGAGGGGGTGGTGGTGATTATAATGTGCTTCACTTCACATGGTCTTAAACCATCGTTGCTAAATGTTACTAACCAGTTGCTAGGTGGGATGATCATCCAAGTATCCCCTAGTCATATGTTAGTTTTCTCTTCATTTGACAATGGAAATCCCCCTTGTCGCCTGGCATTTGTCGCTAACCCCGAGATGTCTCCCTGGCCACAGCCATACGCCAAAAAAACGTGGTTAAAAGATTGCTGCAAAATTTTCGGGCTTAGGTCGAAGCCCACCTTGGCGTTGAAAGAGCTCTGGGTGGCCAAGCAAACAGCTCAACAGGACGGGGGCTGCGGAAAGGAGACCCAGAGGAGACCAAGTTGCTACTCGTACATCCAACTTCTGTGGTTTCTTAACCCCTTGTGTTCTGGATATTTATCGATCAACCATTGAGAACATTTGGAACCCGCCCCCAGGCTGGCTTTGCTGCAGCCTCGAAGCTGCGATTGAACATCACCACTGAGTTCAAGTGCCTTGGACCCGTGCGAAGGGCTTGCAGGTTGAGGTGACGTTTCAACCATTGTTTTCTGGCGGGGTCCTTGGCCTTCAAAATCCTTTGTCAAACACCAACCATGCCATCCAGCTCTTGCAACAAACTACCCCCTTGCTAACAAGTTTGTTTCCATTAGCATTGTTACCATGACCATTTGTATTACTATATAGTTGGAATGTTACCATTGGTAATTTGTATGACCCCCTAGCCCCCTGGGGTTTTCATGACCCCCCCCTTCTACCACCCCCATTACCATTACCACTCTGCAGCCGCCTGAGGACAGGAGACCGGATGCTGGGGACCTCACTGATGCAACGCTTCATCATGTTGCTTGGCTGCGGCCACCAAGCTGAACAGCAATACTGGCTGGTGGCTTTGAACATTTGTGTTTAAACTTTCCCTAGTATTAACGAATATTTGTAGATATACCCAAATTTTGGGTGGCATAGTATAATGTTTCAATATAACATAAATGGTTGGTTTGGGTGGCTGATATTTTTCGTAGAGGTGGTTCGACCACCAAGCAGAATAACATGTTCTATGAAACTGCTCCATGAATCAGCGAGCGCAGCTGTACAGCAAGCGGCCCCACCTGTTTGCTGACTGGCTGGGGCAACACCTTCACCTCTACAGAGTTCATAGTGTTGCCATGCCACTGAAGCTCCCAGAAACACGTGGAATCGGAACAATCACTTTCCGGCTGATGCTCACCACAAGCCATCATTGGCCATCATTGTGAGAACATGAACCAGTTCACAGCAGTCACAGATGGATTGATGCTGAAAGGGTTTGTTGTCAGACGGCGGAGTTCCCCTACAACATCAGAAGCTGCGAGAACGGAGCTCTAGGGGCCTGACAACCTTGCGCAATGCATCAGGAACCCGTACGGAAGCACGCGATTGGCGTGGGGCGTGCTGGGTGTTGCCATGATCTTCTGGGATTTGGTCGCAACTTGACGGCGCTGTTTCATCAGATTTTTCGTAGCTGAGCAAAACCAGGACTTTTGCTGCCTGAAGTGCGCGGATGGTGGTTTCTTTCTGTGATTTGAGGGAAGGCTAGCAAAACCAGCAGCGTTTTTTTGGCGTTGCTGAGTTCATCCCATCATGGCTGGCACCATGGCTGGCACCATGGCTGGGCCTGAGGTGATCCCATTGACCGTTTTCAACCTCGGCTCCTTCGAGAGCTTCGTAGATATCATGTCAGTGGTGACCTTCATCTACTGGGCCTTAGACCTGCCAGGCGTGAAGGATCAACATGGCAGCGTCCTTGAAGGATCCGTAGACACTCGAGTTTTGGAGGTGACCCCCCACGTGCCATGGCAAATGGATTGCCACACATCTTTTGTTTGTCTCTCAGGCACCTTCCTTGTGGGAGTGGATGTGGACGGCACTTTGGATATGAGGCCTGGGCCAATTGCCAAAAAGCATCTGGGCTGCAAGCTTACCGACGGACAGCTTCCAGGTGGTCAACCTTGCTGGCATGGTGACGATATGCCCATAGCACAGATCACCGGGGTGCTTGCAGCCATCCAAAAGGGCCCATCATTTTCCGTGCCAGGTATTTCTCTGGCTGGTTCTTCCCTGATTTTTCGATCTTGCTGATCGACATCGTGCTTTTTGTGATGACTGCGCACCTTGGTTTTTCAAACCCGGATGCCACCACCCAAGAAATTGGAGGTTTCGAGCATCCCAACACAGCTTCATCTTTGGAGCATTTTTGACAAATCATCATCATCAGAGGTGCTGTCTGGTCCCAATAGTAGACATCAGAAATGTTGAGACAGATTGAGAGAAGCATGAGTAGGCAAGTGTCCCTAATGTGCGGCCTGGGAGGGGCTAGAGGTGATGACGCAGTCAAAGGGTTTCCTGCGGACTCTTCTTGGCGTATGCGCGCAACAAGCACGTCTATGATCGGATTTGGAGTTTAGTGCGGCCAGTTGGGCCATGTCATTGCTAGGACTCTTATCACAAAACCTGCCATGGTAGATCCATAAACCACACCCTGGTTTGCCTTAATTGAATTGTTGGTGATCTATCTATATCTATCTCAAATATGGGCGGTCTATTATTGTTGATCGAACATGATCTAACATGATTTCCAAATTTACGATGCATCCGGATGCATTGCCGCACTGGTGATGCCATGCTCCGTGGGTCCTTCCCGGGGTGCCAAGCGCTGTTCAGGGTGGCTCCTCCTGAAAGCTCCTCGCCGCAAGCACTGCGAACTGCTTCCCTGGTGCGGCTACTGAGAGACTTGACTGCCAGGTAAGGGATCGGCCCAGCTTCTCCTCAGAGGTCCCAAGCACATGGTGCTGGCAGTGGGAGGTGGTGCAACTCTGTAGAGGCATTCTATGTGCACGCGTCGTGTGGCAATGGGCATCAGTGAGATTCATTCTCATTTTGATTGTAAAGTTGTTAGCACATGATACCCGTGTAAAACATCCGAATGTTCCTGTGTTTGTTTTTTGGCGACTGGCGAAAGACATCATGGCCATGCATGTAAGCACAGAAGAACGAGGAGCTTTTTCCAATCGACATGGCTCAAGCAACGAACCATCCGTCCGAACTTGCCCTTTCGCCTACTTATCGCTCATCTAGTATCCTATCACCAGCATGTCTGCAGAACCTCTGGCAGTTGAAACACTTAGAGCGATCGAGGTCAAGGGCGATGATGTTCGGGAAGTGGCACCAGTGCGAGGAGTTTCATTTTGGGGCACCGTGATCACCATGCTGAACGTCTTCGTTGGGGGTGGAAGTGTAGTCTTGCCTTATGCCTTTCGCTTGTCAGGTTGGCTCTTTGTTCCTGTCCTTCTTGCAGTGGGGCTCCTCATGGGCTTCACTTTGTGGATCATGGGCTTTCTCCTGCAATCTTTGGATAGTCGAGCAGATGAAATGGGCGTGCCACGCTCCCAGAGAGATTGGGGCTTCATTGGCTACATCGCCTTTGGGAAAGCTGGCCGCTTGCTATTCGCTGGCTGCATGTTCTTCGATCTTGCAGGTGGCGCCTTGGTCTTGATGAGCATTGTCATTGAACAGCTGCCCTTCCTCCTACCAATCCGACACAGTGCCACTGCTGTCCTTTCTTGCATGCTTGCCATCTTGTTCTGCTTGCTCCCCAAGAAGGCTTTCTCCTGGATGGCGGTCATTGGCATGGCTTCTCAGCTCTTTTTGGTGCTCGGGCTTATGATCACAGGAATCCAACTCCATTCCGCCCATGAAATCGCAACCGACCAAGTGGTCTTAGACCTGTCCGGTCTGCCACGTGGCTTTGGAATTGCTCTCCTTTGCTTCCTTGCGCACAGCGAGGCTCCCTTGATTTATCAACTGATGGAAGACCGAAGGCAATGGACTAAAGTTGTGGTCTACAGCATGACTCTCACAGAGGCTTTTCTATTGGCGTTTGGAGTCTTGGGCTACGGCTTCTTCGGCACCAACGTGGCACAGTCCATCGCCGATAACATTGGCCGAGATTTAGATTTGCAGCTCTTGCCCAATGCTTTGAGTGCATTTCTGGGGGCTGCGACCATCCTTGGTCTCTCCTCGAAGCAGCTGGTAACTTTGCCCCTATTGCTGGATGCGACTACCGACTTGTTTGGGGACCGCCTGAAATGGCGCGGCCAGTTTACCATGAAGGCAGTCATACTCGTTCTATCAACCATTCCGTGCCTGGTGCTCAAGAATGCAGTTGCCTTCATTGGTGATCTTGTCGGCATTCTTCCAGCAAATTGTGTATGCATCGTGTTCCCGTGCATTGCGTTCTTCAAGCTTCATGGGGAAAACATGTGCCGCTGGAAACGTGCCGGAGTGCTTTTCCTTGCAATTCTCTTTGGCTTGTATAGTGTCTATGGATTGATCGAAACCGTTCGCCAGCAATTTGCCCTGTAAAGATGAGGCTGGTAGAACTTGGTCAGGTTTTATTATGCTTGAAGCATGTCGCAGCCGTTGACCTGGTGTACAGGCAAGAATGTGTCTCCTGCGTCCTCAAGCTTGTGAAATAATAATTCATTTCTAAAGACCCACAACAGATTGGGAACGCGGAAGAAAGATGAAGAAAGTCAAGACCTGCAAGGAAAATCGCACCGCGAATGCACAATCTCGCTGGAGAGAGAGAGAGAGAAAGAGAGAGAGAGCGAGAGAGAGAGAGGGAGAGAGAATGCACAATCTCAGTCTAGTCTCAGCCTTTTTTGATGCACTGTTCTATTGGGGGTTCAGTTGCCCAACATACTCTCCTCAGGACTCTTCCGCATTGTTCGTCCCATGGCTTGCATTGGTGCCAGTCAGCCAAATGTTGCAACAGATGTGTTCATGAAAGCACATGTACAATCTCCTGCTGATGGCCGGTTTCTAAGCTGAAATGCTTGCCAAGAAGCCTGGGCTGAGGTTTGGCAAACTTCAATACATTCAATACAGTTTACATAAGCTCGCTTGGTGCGTCCCCTGAGGTTTGGTGAGACTTCACAAGGCTGCAGCCATCGTCGATGTGATCCAGATGCGGGTGAGGTCGGAATACTTGACCTTGGTGGCCTGGGGCCTCAGCAGAGGCAGCAATCTTCCTGTAGTGAGATGGCCCCGCATCCCTGAAAACTGCTGGAGTGGGGCTAGATCAGTAGATTCAAAAACAGTGGTACCACCATGGTACACCAAATGATTCCCTGCTTGAGCCAAAATGCTTCAAATGCACCTCCGACGTTTGAGCCTGTGTTGTTTGTTCGGCACTTTAAACGCTTCAAAGGGATGATTATCAGCAACGGCACGAAGCGTTATCAATCAGACCAGTGAGTAGCCAAAGCTATCAACCATCATGAATCAGTGTTAATCCTCCAGCATGTGAATTGTCAGCAGCAATGATCAACCAAAACAATTGACTGTAACCTTCACTAATTAACCAGTTACTATCCATGATTTTTCTTATATGTGTGACGAGCCTTGGAAAACACTCAGCCGGGAACAGTAAGCGACCGCCCTGAGATGAAGATCGTGCGGCAGTCCATGTTCATCGTCGCAGTGTCGCTTGGAGAGCAACATCAGCAGCCACTAGGTGCACAGAGGCGGACCCAGCCCGCACCAACGATGAATCATGTCATGCAGCTGGATGATGGGCACCTGAACAGCACCACTTCACCGGGACAGCTGGTGTGTGGTGTCCCCTAACGGGCCCTAGCTCGATACCCGATGCCCCATCCCAATCCATCCATTCCTTAGGAATCATTACATTGCTTGCGCCTGGTTTGCCGTGTCCGACAACATGAACGGCACCGATACCTGGGTCTATGTCTTTGGCCTCAAACACGCGGCGCCCTGGAAGCAGAGATTCCGGTGTGGGAATCCCATGGGGCCCGCGCGCAAACATCGGTTGGGAGCCTGGGTCCAGCATGATCGTTGCGAGAAAAAGTATTGGCAAATGAATGCCAATCAACTGGTTGATGGTTTCGAACATTTTCTATTTTCCCTAGTAGCCGAGTAGCTTTTAACACGTGGTTGGTTGATCAATATTTTTCATAGGGGTTGAAACCATCAACCAGTTAATCAATGGTATCTAGTCATCCGATAAATATCAAATATATCATATATCAATAAATTCGATAGTGGTTTCTTGGAATTCAGCGTCACACAAAGGCAGTACGATCAAGGGATGCGGCGCTGCTTTGAGAAAACGTATGGCATTTTCTTGGTCATCGACACTGCTTTGGGAGAAGTAACGTGCAATCAATCAAGAACCTCCGCGATAGCCAGGTTGAGCACTTCTTCTGTCAGTTGCAAGGTCTATACAGGGCAGAGTTTTTGAGTGTTTAAAAGTATCGTTCATGATGTATATAATGAAATATCTACCGATATCTAAATTGTAATTCTATATCCATATGTACAAGGTAAATAGTTGTACGTGTTTCCGTGTATCCCTTGCATTTCTGTGAAGCATGCAGCATTTGCAGCAGAGTTTCTGCAGGGTTAAGGCCGGTGACATGATCATCGGTTAACATCAACAGCGTGCTGCCAGTGGCTGCCATCAGGATGTGGCATCGCAATACTTGGTGAGTTTTCACTGGGTCCGGGGGCCTTGGGGATGGCCGAGCAGTGTCACAACAGGTCCAGTGAATCTATATGTTTCACATCCATTTCACTGGCTGGTGGTTGAGGGAGCGAGTTGGAACCAGGGGTATCCATATCATATAGCCCATTAAAGAGGGAACCACGGAGCTACCATGAGTGCCCCAACCAAATGGTAGTAAAGGCGGCTTCAATGGATGGTTTCCGACTCAAATTTGTTGTTGAGGATGCTTGGGATGCGACTCCAGTGTTGACAACCAAGACTGTTGCGCTCCTTTGCTAGGCGTTAACTCAGTTTGCACCAGCCACCAACAATGTGGCCCCGCAGAATGCAGTCGAGCGAGCATTTGCCTCCCTCATTGCCACTCGGCAGTGATGGCTGATCTGTGAACAGCCCAGGCAGTGTGAACGCCTGCAGGTGCCTGTGGGCCACCTGCGTGATACCAAAAGGGTCCAGCAGAGGCTGAGGTCTTTCCTGTCTTTTTTGGGGACATCCCTTGACTCCTGGACTCCCTGTGTATCTCGTGCACCTCTTGGTTGCTGAGGTGATCTATGCCTTCGTAGCTTTTTCTTCCTTCGTGAGTGCCATGACCAATGCCACCAATGAGCTCAGAGCCTTTACGCTGCTGTGCTGCAACCGGGGGATGCGGTTGCAAATGTTTTTAAAATGAGGTCACTGGGCACATGTGGTGAAGCAGTCGGCCCCATCTTTGGGAACTTCTTTGGGCGTAGCGAACGGGCCTATCATGGTCCACCATTCAGCCACAACTCAAGTCGAAGATTCAAATAGACTGGGCGCATCGATTGTCAGTCGGGTTATTGAGAAGCGGATTGCATTCTTACTATACAAGAATTTGCTGCTTGGCGGGGATCATCATGATCGCTGCCCTCGTTTTCGAAATGGAATGGCAATCCATGGATGGGATGCGGCTGTTGAGGTTGAAGAGCGCACGGCAGGAAGCACAGATTCGAAAGTTTTTGGATGACAAGACCCTTGCTGCAGTCGGGACAATCTCGTCCTGCGACAGCCCTGGGTGCCCGTTGATCCAGTTCCATCTTTAAGGTTTTCCCGGAGAAGATGATAGCGCCCGGTAGAAAAGCATCCAGGATGCAGCAATCCAGCGACTCAACCCTGCAGCCAATCTGCAGATTCTCAAATGGATTGTCTAGGGGTTGTTTGCTAAGTCCTGCATGTTCTTTTAGAGGATTATTGCCGGCTAGGCTTACCAAATGTTACCGTTTTCAGTTTACATTGAGGATCTCGCAAGTTGGCTTACCGAATTTGGCTTAGCATGGCAGCCGTGCAACCAGTAACACTGGAACTAGCCCACAGGAGGCAACTAGCACGGGTGGTCCATCAAGACAAGGGTACCAAGACATCCCAAAGGCGTCCTGAAAACTCCATAGAGCAATGGTTCACCTTGGAGATGTTTCTGGTCGGACCTCTCTTGGAAAGCCCGTCATGGTTCCACACGAAGTCCCTACGCATTTGTTAGCAGAGGGGGGGGCAATCCGAAGAGTCCAACGTCAGTTTTCGCCATGCCCAGGGGATCCCCACGCGCTGAGTTTTGGCTCGACTGGGTCGTCACCATGGCGACCATGGCCCCTCGCCTGGGCAGAGCCATGCGCCCGAGCCTGCGAATGGTGGCCAGTAGCCCATGGCGCCTGAATGAGTGGCGCGTGAGGGCTTCAGCGGAGGATTATGTGTACAGGGGGCTTCTTGGCGTGGAAAGTGGTGCTGGGGCTGATGAAAGAAGCCTGAAAAATTGATGGATTCGAAATAAATTTGTCATTGACCAGGGCGAAAAAGCTACAGTAGATACCTGCAACATGCTCATACATCGCTCATAGCCGCCGGTCGGGTTCTGCAAAGACAACAGCCACGCAGCCAAAACCGGCGCCACGACAGGCACCACACAAGTGAAATAGCTGAAAGATTGGTCAGTGTCATGTTTCCCATGGGTCAAGGGACAGAATTCCTGGGAGGATGCGACAGTTGGCGGTTTGACAATGCCCTGAGTCAATTAGCCCAGAAAGTCAGAAAGCTGGAAATTCTTTGAGAATCAGCCGTCATGGCGTCATATGGCGTCATACTTGCATACCCACAAATGCATGTATTATCACATGTCTATACCTGTGACATCTACACACAGAGGTTTATAGATGTTTGATACCGGATATATGGGTGTGGTGTGTCTGTGTGGGCGTTGATGCTTAGAAAACACTCATTAAAGTTTTAGCATGTTTTAGCAATAGCCTAGAAGTCACGATCAAATCAAATAACCGGCGATGCTTCTAGCAATTTGCAATGAGCAAAACCATTCGAAGCCATGACTCAATCAAGAATTCGCCGACCAGAATTCTCGAATCGGGGCTCATACTGTACCATGAGCATTGCATAGAACCGGGTTGCTTGGTTGTGATGGTAAATCACCAGCTATCTATTGGAAGAATCATGTGTGTTTGTTTGTTAATATGGATCTCTCGTTATCAGCATGATGGTTGCGTCTTGTTTTGCTACTTGGTCTAGTGGACAAAAACTTCCTAGATCCCATCCTTGCAAAATCCCCGACTTCGCTTGGTTCATCCTTGGCGGAGTTCCACCACAAAAGCTGGTGTTGGATGCTGCCTATATGCGCATCACACAGGGGATCCCTCACATCTGGAGGGATCATGTCTCCTTCATTGCTGAGTAGCTGCCATTTTTCGCAGCCCACGGGTCACCCGCAGGTCGTCGGGATACAGGGGCGGCGAAAAAAAGCTGCGTTCCAAAGAGTTGCCCAAGATCCCGCAGAGCGATGAACAACGGGAGATGTACAAGGCTGTTAAGGACCAGGGGGGGATGGGGATTCTTCTGATTTGATCATGTGATTTTTCTTGATGGCACCATCGCGATTCACTATTATCCGTGGCCAACCCTTAACCATATCTGTTCAACATGTATCAGCATATTAATTGACCGCAATCACATGATGGTTCATAGGCCAGGAATCGCCAGGACATACAAGCGCGGATGAATCTACATATCAAAAGTTGCTGTTGGAGGATGATCTCTAGACCCTTGTGAGGAAGTTCCGAAGTACCGTGGAAAAGTGTGATGGGGACACTCTGGGGGCCGCAGTACCTTTCACAATGAAAATTCATTTACAAGTTGGTCATGTCATCACTGTCGGAGTTGGCACGGGCTTTATCAGGTACCCATATGACCATGCGCTTGTTCTAAACGACTTAGTATAAGAGTCACGAGATTTCCCACGAACAAACCTACCTTTCGCAGTTTGCAGCCAGCAGCTGGGCAGCTAAAAAAACCACCGGGAACTTTCTCCCTTGTTGGTTGACACCTTCAGGAGTGCATCGCTCGTTCCAACTGGGAAGGCGCTATGGAGGTCTACCAGCGTGTACCTGCAGAGGCATGGAGATGATAAGCCATAGTGAAGAGGTTCTTTCTCAAAATAGGGGACCCTCCAAAAAGTTGGTTGATAAAAGGACGAATCTTGGATAATTTGGGGTACCCCTATTCTTTTACTTTGAGACGCACCCATATTGCAACGTGTGCTTGTGCTGACTTTGATCACCCATGGTTGATATTCCAGAACGAATGGTCAATAATATGGTTCATGATGGTCAATGATGGTTGACTAAAATGTTTTGTCAGATCTGGAGCCTGGAGTGGAGAGGTTGATCCACATTGTTTTTCGAGATGATTTAGGGGCTGGTGAATAATTGGACTGATCTTCATGCGCTGATCAACCAGTAAAAGACAAAACTCCAGGACCCGTGGCGCGCGTGGCGGGGCACTCCCAGCTGCCCTGAGGTGGATCAGAGCTGGCAGCCGGTGATGAGGATCATCCTGAACTGCCTTTGCAAGTCCCTGAGGTATAGGGAGGCGGCGGAAGTCTTTGAGCGCTTTCCCAGTCGAGATACCATGGCCTACAACATGTATTTGAACATGCTTGCGCGGCTGCAGTCTTTCGGTGGCCACAGTCGAGTTGGGAGTTTGTGTGTGTTTGGGTTTTGCGGGGTTCCGTCCCGGTAAATGTACGCGTTCACTACAGGATCAAGGTTTCTTGGAGGGTCAGCATTGAAGTAAATCTCGAAGTGTGGCTTGGTTGGCAATGCCCATGGAGAAAATGTTGTGGACAGCCATACTCCTCGTACTCATTTTTGCACTTTGCACGACCATGCTCAAAACAGATTAAAACATATCAAAACCTATTCACAATAGCAGGTCCATGATTAAAAACACCAAGTTCGGTAGTGTTGTCGCGGTAGCACTGACTTGTCATTAATTGCTTCTCCTGACGTCCCGTTAAGGCTTGAAGTTGTTTCATGACGATCGAGAAATACTGCGTGGATCATTTCAAGCAGTGATAACGATGATGATGAGTTCATTTAGTGTTTCACATGCACCTGGCAGAAGCGAGGGTGCTTTGAATTGATGATACCAACTGTTCACCCCTTTTCTTGTAATGTGTTTTGTTTGTGTTCATCCCTGCTCCTTGATGACGCTGTCTCACCACACTTTTTGCTTGTTTCACTTTCAAAGCAGTTTTTGAGAGATGTGCCGCGGCACTTGCTTCGCGGGTGGGCACAGAACAGAACAGAAGAGACATTACGATCGAGATCTCACAGACATGTCTCACTTACGGATTCCTGTGGCGCAGTGGCATGGCGATGCCTCATGCAACCCCAGAGGGGCCGAAGTTGAGCATTGTGAATTAGATATCTTTGGGGGCACTGCGGGCAGTTGATGTTGGCGCAAATTCTCCAGTACTAGGCAATTATGAGCCGCCATTGATCACATTTGATCACTATGATCCACAGTCAACTAGGGGTGGGCTACTCCTTGAGGGCGTTCTGTCCGTGGTGACCACACATAATGTCCAGAAGATGCGCCGATGGAATTTTGCGCCGCCAACTTGCAGTAACCCAACTACCGAACAGGTGTGAACACCCTCCATACATCATGGCCCGCCGAGGCACACGTACCAATTTGATAAAACTTTGCAGCAGATGGAGGAAGAGACCGTCCCACAGTCCTGGGTGACCATGTGCGCCATCATGACGATGTGCAAAAGCACCAATGATTGGCAACAGGCGGCGCCATTTGTGTACGACGTAGCTCCCAGATCTGTCGAACTTTCGTACCCTTTTCTCACCATTGTCCATCAATGCTGGGTCATTCAAGATATCTAAGTCAGAATGCAGGTGCTGAAGCATTTGGGTCTAGAACCCGCACATTCCCTGGGAATGGCAGGCATTGCAGCTTTTGGACGGTCTGAAGTCTGACACCAGTGGAGAAGGGTCCATTGAAGTGCCGTATTTGATTGCAATGACTGCATGCGCCCGAGCCCGGGCGAAAGACCAAGTTGCAGAACTTCTGGAAGAAGGGAAAAGAAACCCTGATTTCAAAGTCAAAGGAGCCTCGGCATTTGGAGGGCTGTGACATGCTGTGATTTTTCCTGCTGAAGTCACACCTGGGACCTTGGGTAACGTCATTTTTCGAGATCAAAAAGATACAGGGCAAAAAAAACATAGACTTCCGGGCCCTCAGGCAGTCACTACAATGCCTTGATCATGGCCTGTGGAACAGATACTGCTGCCGCAAGAGCTGCTTTTGAAAAGCTGAAGGCTGATCGCATGGAGCCAACAGGCTGTGCCGCTGGTTGGTGGCCCGATTCGGTTTGGCTCATGGTTGGCTCGCAACAAAAACAGAGGGGTATGATAGATAGCAATTATGCATACCATTGACATCGATTAGCCAACCATTAACCAACCAAAATAGCTATCAGCCAGAGGTGCCTACTGATTCCAAGTATTTCGTACTTGATGGATCTTCATGGTACTTCCACCTGCGGAATTCTCAAGCGATTTGACCAACGAATATAGGGTTGAAAGTTCCAGGCTGCCATGGTGCCGAAGGAATCCCAAGCTTCCAAGGGAAGCGCCACCCCTCAGACCTGCAATTGCCATTGGCTTTCACAATCAGTCAGGTGGCAATTATGGGTCAATATTAACCATCCATGATGGCTTCTGATGACCAACCAATGATAAGGGAACAAATGGTTAATGATAGGGGAAGCAGGGGTACGGGGTTTTGACCCACAGCCAGGTCAGTCAAGAAATAGTTGAAGTCAAATCTTGGGCGAGCTGACCTATCATAGATGCTCCTCTCATCTGAGTTATCTATGGTACTGCTTGACTATGGATGATTATGGCCAGTATAGCTTCATGGGGGTCGGACTAGCTGCTGGTCCGTGAGGACATGTGTCTCATAAAACACCGCTCTGTGAATCAACCGGTCGAATATCCTAGAGCGAATCAGAGATAAGTTGCTTGGAAACCGCTACAGCATGGTACCTAGATGTGCATCCCGACCTACTAAGCGGTTGCTGACCATGGTTGCAAGGCTTACAACCCACCTTAAAGTGTTGATTGCCATGGCTACATTCCAATGTATTTTGGTCGGGGGTACCACTTGGGGCATAGGGATGCCACTATAGAGCCGTTGCCGTTCACCCCAAATCAGTTGCGGTTTCCTTCAACCCACGAGGGTGCTCGATTGGGTCAAAGCATGGCTGGTTGAGATGAAGAATGATCATGTGGCTTTGGGAGGCTGTTCAGGAGACTCAGCAACACGCAAGCAAAAGGAAGAACGGCTTGGAGAAGCAGCACTCTGAGTATTGATTGACTGTGGTTGATGATTGACAGCTGGTGATGCTTGATTGACAGCAGGTGATGCTGCTGGTTGATGAGCGTTGATGGAGTCGTATACGAGTGTTTACAGTAGTCAGTTTATTGCTGGTTCAACTCGTGTATGCGAGTTACACTGGTGTATACTGCCTGGTTATGGCTGGTTCAGGGTGCACCCTCCCAACCATTGCGGAACTCGAGGTGTACCTTGCTGTCATCACCAGGGATGCCTCGTCCGCCGGTCGGTGTCCAGGTCCTGATTTCAGAGCCATGATGAATGCGCACAGCGAGAAGATCGAGGCCATGGCGATGGTTCGCGGGAGATCCCTATTGATCCCAAGGATGGCCAAGAATGGTTAATGATTAGGTATGATCAGATGTGACGTGATGTGATATGATTTGCAATTACTCAGTAATAGTCAATGATATTCATTCCTATTGTTGAAAGATGCTTAATACTGATTGTTGATAGCTCTTGGTGATGGATCCTTGTCCAGCTTTCCTTGGATTCCAGGGGACGCAAGAAATCGATACGGGTTTCCATGTGCTCATACCATGCATAGCCCCCTTTGATTCTTGTGCGACGCGCCCCATGCGTTTTCTGGAGACTTTGCACCGAGGAAGCTATACACTATACGGTACCATTTCAACCTTGTGTACCTTACAGATTGTCTATGATTCTGTTGCAAAAGAAATCGTTGTACTATCATATCAGGTGTTGTGTTGGCATGCCACCATCATCGGAAACCATCATCAACTATCATGATGCTATCACTTGACCAGGCTCAAAGCATGTAGGTTTAGACATGTTTTTTCGTTGCTTCACATATTTAGAGAGATTCACACGCAGATATGTCAAATAGATTCATTGATGTATTTTCTTGTATGTGCACAGATGCAACATGTGCCCATCCGCATGTTGGTAGATATGAACCCGTACACCAGTAGTAGTGAACAGCTGTGAACATGCCAGCGCCAGGAACAACGTGACATATATCTGGAGATGCGGAAGCTTTGTCCCCGGGAGCCTGTGGAGGAATCCCTGGCGATCCTCTTGAAGTCGGCCGTTGCGGAGGACAGCGAGAGCTCTGTGAACTGGGCACCTTGGTGGTGGATGGAGGTGGATGATTCGTAGGTCTGGCTATGGACAAATCCGACCTTGATCCTTTGGCCCAGCCAGCACCGAGGTATTGGAGGAAATGGCCAGCTGCGGCTGCGGGGTGGATTCCGCCCAAACTGTGCCCGCGCTCCGCCGGGCCGTGGCTACTCTGCATGACTGGCAGAGCTCACGGCAAATGCTGGAGGCCAAGGTCATCAAACATCCAGGAAGCAGAATCAGCAAGAGAGCTTATAGGAGTTCGCTCTCTTTGCTTACTCGATATCCCATCCCAGTTTCAGCAATTTACAGTCTTTAGGCGAAAATTAATAGAGGTCAAACCGTAGGAAGAAAGAATGGGAATGACTGAGAGATTCACAAAAAGGGTGTCTAGAGTCTACAGTAATTAATTTCCCACAGTAGATACTAAGTAGATAAGATTATTTGTGACTTTCAAGATATCTCATCTATAGAATTATCTCGTCTCTGAAGCTGTAGCGAATAATAGTTACAAGCAAGAAACGTTTGTCAACAATAAGTTTTTCGTCCTAAGCTTAAATCTTACCTTTAGACCGAAACCAAGAAAACAACAAAGAAGCTGACAAAAAACATGGGAGAACTGGCTATGCATAGCTGTACTAGTTTTTATACCTACTACTGTAGCTAGGATGAACTACTAGCTATGGGCTATGGTCATAGACGTGCTCATTGCTTAAACATGCTTTGACTTTTTTGAAATATGCACGAGGGAGGGGGCGGTCAAAAGAAATATGAGGCGAGGGTGTAGGTCAATTGTGGGCCCCCCAAAGGTATCAAGTGCTTGCCAACCGATGAAAGAAATCCCACACCACCTTGAACCATTTGAACTTCAAAACTTCAAAACCCCTACCACTGGGCTACATCAGCTATAGCGCTGGAGTTCATCAACAGCAGCGGTCACAGAAAGCCTCCTGTTTCAGGCGGCTCCAGTGGGTGAGGCTGTAGAGGCGCCCCTGCCTGCTGGCTGGGAATCTGCCACGGATCCCAGCACTGGGAACCGATACTATTGGCAGTTGAGCAACCCGACGGGCACAACTACTTGGGAACGACCAAGATAGCAGCCACGCTGCGGTGCTGTTGAAAAGGTGATGGGCGGCGCTCAGTGTGGACACTGGTGAACTGTCAGCTTTGGAGGGGATGATCTTATAGGAGAATTGATCACTATGGTAGACTATGGATCTCTATGGTAGGTATCCGAGTTCTGTTTCAAGCCGATTTCACCCGTTCACTCAATTTCACAGTGCTCAACTGGGACTTGTCGGGGGCTCACACATAATTCTTGTATAAACCCGAATCATGTGATGGTGCCTTGCTCCGGTGTCAGTACTGGCTCGACTGGTTCTCCTTGGCCAACGGTTGGTGCATCAGTCTCGCAGTCTCCTTTATTCTGGTCCCTGACTGGCCTTGTTGACCTGACAAATCGCTGGGCGTTCGATGGCCACCAGGCCTTCCCGCACTGCACACCTAACGTCGCCCCTCCTTGCGCACCTCTCAGGAAAGTCTCCTCAGACCTTTGGTGCCAGATACGGCAGTTTTGCAAGGCAAAAGCCGTGTCACAAATGGTCAGTGAGAAGGACAGTGAAGTTAAAACGGAGAGTTTTCTGTTCAGATCTCGGATGGATTGGCATGGATTGGGGGCGGCCGTGAAACCGCTCAGATGAATGGCACAAGTGTTGGGTACACTTTGTTGATGGCACTGTTGGTTGCAAGTTATGTGTGCTGCTGCACAATGGGTTGCTTGACCGCTCAAATTTCTTCAATCACTGAATCTTACAGATCAAATGATGGAATTCTTCAGTTGGAATTCTGCTCTCATCCCCCAAGACCTCGGAGGAGATTGCGGTGCTCAATGATATCCCTGAAAGCTTGCGCATCATGCTTCACGAGGAGAAGCCCTGGGTAGCTAGAACTTGATGATCGTAACGCCGATGGTTGGTTTTTAAGGATCACACCCTGTTGTTATTGTTGTTGTTGTTTTAAGGATCTCCAATTTTAAGGATCACACCATGTTTGTTTGAAGTTTTGAGTGGTCTGTGCGCAGTTGAAATTTGGAGCTTGGAAGTTCCTTCAGTGATCAAGGCTGGTAGATGCTGCTTCGGCTTTGCCAGCTGGGCACCAACCGATGAGGGGAAGGGAGCAGTGCTGAACCTCACCTGACTCATGACGGTGAATGATGGTGACTGATGGTGAATGATGGGTAGTGCTGGTGAAAGATGGTTGATGATGGTTGGCGATGGTTATTTAGCTTGACAGTAAGAAGACGCGATTGAAGATGGTTGAAAATATGGCACCAAATCTCACCAAGAACAGATGGGTCGCCATCAATCATAACAGCACTGATGATGGTCTTGTCGGTAAATGGTTTCATTACCCCCGAAGGCTTGCAGTTTCTTTATGGTAATAGTAATACTCATTATTATTGGTTGGTTCAAGGTGAAAGCCATTCATGGACAACCTGTGATGGGAACAGTAAGCAATTAATCAGCAATGGTAGATCTGACTTTAAATGGATCACCATCAGTAAATCCATAGGTGATTCACCATTATATATGTTCAGGTTCATTACGTGCCGGATCTCCCATGAATGAAACGTTGCCAAATATGTGGAACTAACCTGAGCAGAACCCACGGGTGCCATTCTTCCACGTTTGGGAGGTTTCCACCCCGAACTGCTGTTTACCCAGCCTTTTTCCAGGAGCTTTACCAGGAGACCGTTGTAAGTTCGCACATCATGTCGGGAATCCAGGCGGGGGGCCGGGAAGGGTGACTCTGACAGGTGACAGTGAGAGGCAAAACCTTGAGTTGCAGATTGCCACAGATCTACCAGCCCATTCTGAGCAGGTACCTGTAACAAGCAGCACCCTTGCCTTGTGACTGTTTTGACGGGGTATGGGAATCAAGCAGCACATGGCAGCTCCACAACAGGCTTCAAGAGAGGTGGCTGTAGGTCGTGTTTGAAACTGGATTTGCTCAGGCCATTTCCGGTGAATTCCGATGGCCTCGGCCGAGGCGGAAGATGATATCAGCGAAGCCGTGAAGCGCTTCTGTCACTTTTGCTTCAGCGAGGAGGCCTGTGTTGATGGGTTTCCTGCGTGGATGTGCCCAGCAAGTGGTTGCATTTCACCATGTTTTCCAGGGGTTGGTTCGGCTAACTTCATAGGCTCCAAAACCATTGTAATAACTGCAGCTGCACATCCAAGTCCAGCTGAAATTCTTCCTTTGAAGAATCCTTGAGCGGTCGGCTTTACCGAAGATAGAGGAGTACGACCACTTATGGGCAGATGGACATTATCACTGGTGGCAGGCTGTCACCGAGTAGTCTTGTTCAAAACCAGTAGCTAGGAATGTTTCCGGATCATTGGGACAGTTGTTGAACCAAGCATGATATAACAAATGCAAGGACCGATATGCTCAAGTGGCTGATTGTCATGGCTGTCAACTTGACATGCGGGCGTCCATCATGTGCGGCATCCCTAACAGGTGTCCGAGGGTGATTTTGTCAGCATGTGGCCGGTGAAGCAGCGATGTGATCAGGTTGTTTTTTATGCTTTTAGTTTGGGCAACGGTCGAAACACCTTAAAGACACATTAAAGGTCGGTTGTTAAGCATTGAACCCATTGAAAGAAACAAATTGTTTATGATTGTTTGAATTGTTGTGACATGTAGTCGCCATCAAGCCCGGCATTCTTACCACCAAAAACGATTTGTTGCAAAGCCCTGGTTGTTACTAAACTAGCTCCGCGCATTGTTAGGAGAAGGGAAATTCCATACATTATCCAGCCAACTCTTGTTGGCATGTTTGGGCACGTGTCTACCGTTCATGGGTACAGACCTACCTAGGCACCCGCACACAGAGGGTTCAGCTGACTCTATTGCCCATATCATCCATCAACATCCATAAACTGGCCGCCATGATGCCCTAGTTGGGCAGGAGACCTTGCGAAGGGTGCTGCTGAAACTGGGTGGGATCCAGCTAGCGGTGTCATATGAACAATGCCAACGGTCATGAAACCAGCAACAAGCGTTGCCGCCAGATCTATACCGCGAAACTGGATGTCTTCATGGATGGCACCGAGGCTGAACGTGTCTATATTTCCAGAGCCTTGCCACCTGAGAGGGTCCATGGAATCTGTGTAATGATCGAGGCTTGCGAGTTTGATGAAGCTTCCAGGCTTAAATTTGCCACACTTATTGTCCAGTTTAGCCATGTCTGTAGTTCATAAATAATGAATGATTTGTGTAGGTAATGGCCACAGTCTTTTAGTCCAGGGTCAATTAAGGTCATAGAGACGGCTCTGAACAATGGCTATCAACTATCATGATTTGATCTCTTGAAGTAGTTGCTTGCCCCAAGCGCGCCTATTTGTGTTTGCACGTGAGTGTCCGCATGCCCACCAGCATGTCCAGTTGAATATTTTAACACATACATGTATGCATTTGCCTGCAGTATCCTCGATTGGTTTCACATTTGCTACTTTGCTGGTGCATAATTATCAGCCATTGACAGGAATACTGTACGGAGTGCCTCAGTCCCAAGCATTTCAATCCGATCGGAAAAAGGGAAACATAAATTTTGCTCAACCAGTAATCTGGCGATGCTGCAAGTAAAGGCCTTTCTAAACTTTGGTATCCTTTAGCATTTTACATAGTGATGTTTGCTTGGGGTACGTTAGATGCTGGTGACCGGTGATCCCTTGGTTGAGCCACAGTTGGCCAAGGAGGCGGAAAATGCATTTACTGGAGCATTCTCTTGCCTCACAGCAGGGTGCTCAGCGGGTTGGACTCAGCGCAAGATCCCTTTCCATTCACTGAGGTTCGACTTGGTAGCATTTCGGAGTGTGCAAAGTAGGAATCGTCAAGTAGGAAGTGCGTGAGCAGCAATTAGCACATACTGTAGGAATTTGTGGGAAGAGGTACAAAGAAAGGAGCATAGAGAAGGCAGAAAGTCGCATGTGCAAAAATGCGTGAGTAGGAAGTACAAAGTAGATCAAAGTAGCAAGTAGGAGTAGGTAGGAAGGAGGGGAACAGGACAGGGGAGCAACTTGGATAAAGGAAGGAGATGGGGGGAAGGTGAGGGAAGAAGGAAGCAGACAGTGGTAAGAAGGTGGTGTGAAGCAGGTGAAAGGCCGGTGAAAAGGAAGGAAATAGAAAGCAAAAGGAGGCAAGTAGGTTGTAGGAAGCAATATGACGGGTATTGTGCGTGAAGAAATAGAGAGGCGGCAGGCGAGTAGCGTGAAGCAGGTGGAGGAAAGTAGGCAGCAAGGGAAGAAGTAGGAGATAGACATCAGGAAGAAGCAACGGGTGACCTGTGACTGGGAAGTGGGAAGCGGAAGTAGCCGGACTGAAGGAAAAAGGGAACAGCAAGTGGGATGTCCAACTTAGCCAGTGAGATGGAGTCAGTGGTAGGTGGCAAGTGGGCAACAAGAAGTAGTGATTAAGTAGTAAGGTATGTCAGCAGTGGAAAAGACGCAGATGTCGGATGCAGCTGGCAGTGGTCGACAGTAGGTGGCAGAAAGTGAGCTGGGCTTTCCTGAGCAAAGCAACCATTACTACTCTTGCACTGGCTACTTCAGATCAAGCGCTTCCCTGAAAAAGTTCGCCTTAGGGAGGGACTCTTAAACACTTCTATCAGTCCTGATGTCTTAAGGCCCCAGGTGTTTTACAAGGAAAGGATTGGGTTTTTGAGGAACCACAGCAATGTGGAAGGAGCCCGATCAAGACAATGCTTACATGAGTTCCAAAACAGCCTGACTCACGCGTGGCGGTAGCAGTAGCAGTGGTAGCAGTAGCAGTCAGTTGGTTAGTTGGATAGTTACTGGTTAGATAATTAATTAGTTGGCTAGCAAGTAAAGATGTGAACAGTCAATAGAAGTACTGCTGAGTTCAAACGTAATTAGCAATATCAAATGTGGATTTGTTCAATATACTTGCTACTGATGAGGGGTTCAGAAACCTGCAGCGCCCCGAATGATTTTCTCAAATTGCCATTATTTCCCTCACCTTAATTATCTTGGGTTACAGCTTTGTCTTTTTGTGAGGCGATGGGGAGAGGGAGAAAAGAAGAGAGAGAGAGACAGAGAGGGAGAGGCGGAAAAAGAGTAGGGTTCCTTTGCGTATCCAAGAGGGTTTCATCAAGTGAAAATAGGCATGTTTAATAGTTTGATTTGGAAGTCTATGAATATATCAGAAAATGTGCATACATAAATAAAAAGAAGCATATATTCGTGTGTGTGTGTGTGTGCGTACCCTCCTGTGGAAAAAGAGTGGTTAGACCATATCGGCCAATGGTTCCTACCATTGTTTTTTCACAGAAGGGGTGCATGATGAACTATTTTCATGAGTAACAATCATTAATGTGTTTTGTTATTGACCGTATTAACTATCGTAAATCCAGAGAATCCAGCGAGGGGTTACACCATGTTTAAGAATCGTTCCTCATCATGGTGTTCCTCCGGGTCACCTGACAGCTCGGGCCGAGATCGCCAACGGCAAACATTGGAAGGGACCAATTGGCTGCAACTGGGCGGAGGAATGGATGAGAATGGATGGCACAGTGCATTCTGATGACCACTATGATGACTGTTATTGAGCATGGCTCGGAATGGATGATGATTGTTTACGATCATCCAATGATAATGGTTCCATTAAGTGATGGATCATGATTTTCAATCGATGGCTCATGAAGGCAGAGCAGTGGTTGACGAGGTTGATGTTATTCAATGGTTGACAATGGTTGCTTGATAGTCAATTGATGGTGGATTCAGTGTCTGAGACTATTTACTTAATGGCTACTGATAATGGTACGGAGTACGGAAATGGCTGATCTTTGGTTAGCCACTGTGTTAGTTGATGATTAAGCAACGATTGATACAGCCTACTCAGTCGTTGGTACATGATTACTGAGTTGTTTTTTTCGTACGGTTGCTGAACCCTGAACAAAATGGGAATCTATGGTTGATGCTGGTTACTTGATCGATGGTTGATATGTAATTGCTAATTAATTTTAGTCGATGGTTGCCAATGGACTTACTGATGTGATGGTTAATCAACGGTTGATTACGGCTTACGAAGGGTTGATCATTGTCATTCAATGGTTGGCACTGGCTAAGAAGTGGTTGTATAGCCAATGGTTGATATTGCTAATCAATGGCTGAGTTTGGCTTAATTACTAACAATTAATGAATGATTGCTAATGAATATCAATGGTTGATAGATGTTCATAGTTGCTAGTTAATGGAAAATCAAAATAATGGTTGATCGATGGTTGATTAATGCTGGCTCATCGGTCGAAATGATATGTTACAGTTTGCAGTCATTAAACATGCTTATCAGTGTTGAGAAAGGCTGGACATAAATGTGAATACTTGTGAACGATTTTCATAAGCAGAACCCACCTTTGTTCAAGTGGTGAGTTGCAACAGAATGCAAGAGCTGCAGGCGTGGCATGGGACTCGGGCACAATGCAAGAACATGGAGCACAAAGCGAGTCAGTTTTGCAGGAAGTCTCCTATTCTATCAATTGTTTGTGGCAAAGCTATTCTAAGCCATTGAGCCTTTTGGAAAATTGTGCCCTTGCAGCAGCCTCAGTGTACCTTTGATGCACCCCTCGTTTTGGTCAACGTGCCTAGGTGTGAGTTGGCTCTTTGGGCAAAATGGCACCACCGTGGTCAGCTGGTGGCCGAGACCACCACTCGTTGCTGGACTGCAACGCTAGCAGGTGATGGTGGTAAACGCCCATGGTGTTCGATGGAAAGTTGACCTGTTTGGGATCACTGGGGGGGGGGGGGGGTG
>VSDK01012836.1:225840-254748 GCA_009767595.1 Symbiodinium kawagutii | reverse complement strand
TGACATTCTCAATATCTTTGAGGGCTGGCTATCATGATTTGCAGATCATCCCAAAATTTGGTTGGTTTAAGGACCTGAAAGGATGTGACCAGGCCTTTCTGGTCGGCAACTGGCTAATCCCGACCAATTACCATTGGTTGACAACTTGACTGATGACGTTCATGACATTTCTTGACTACTGTTGCATCAAAACTCGCCTTGCTTTCTTCAGCAGCAGGGATGGGTTTGTTATTCTTTTGCTGAGAGCCATCGAGGGGTGAGAAGTGGGTAAGTTGTTTGTAGTCCCTGGAATTTGGATGTGCTGATGGCGCACGTCATCGCAATCGGTGGTTGGGCCGGAGTTAGGTGCTTCGAAGCCAATCTAGCAAATGAGCAATCATGTTTTTGGTTGAGAAACTCGCTGGTTTTCGGGCATGTCGTGCGCACTCAAATCCTCCAATCGGGGAATGACTTGGAGCTGGTTCCCAAGGGCTGCCAACCACATCGGATGTTTGTTTCTATTTCAACTGCAGCACTGGATCTGTTTGAGGTGCCATGGCCTTGCCTCACTGTGAAACCCATGGCCTTGCAAAACATTAACTATAGCTGTTATTGGGTATCAATTATTGGTTATTATTAAGTTATTATTGGTTATTATCCCCATTAACTAGCTGTTATTGGTCAAAACATGCCTTCACGCCGTGGTTCGCACCGCCCGCTGGTTCGCAGGTTTCGTGATGTTGGATCCAAAAAGCTTCGCAACCATCGCAGCCAGTGAAGGAGGCGCCGTGGAATCGCCTGGTTGCTGGTGTACCGAACGGCAGCTACGGGGGCAGGTTGGGTGCCCATGATTTTGGATGATTTTGGGATATTTTTGGAATAACAACCCAAATAGATCAGGGATCTCTATTGTTGGTCATGTGCTGTCTCCGAGCCGTGAATGAACTGGACAGTACGCATGAACTCACCGTCAGCCGTGAACTCCTGCATTACCGTTGTTCATCAAGTCGAATTACGAAGACCCTGAGATGGCCATTGCTGATTGCTCAGAAGTTCCGCCGAGATGCCGGCAGTTTGGTTTATTTGGACATCAGACTTCCCCATGGCAAATAACTATGTCGTATTGTTTTGGATGAATCAAAAGATCAGGTGATCATGATTGTTGCTGGTTTACATTTTTCCTATGAACCAAGTAGTTGATACGATGCTGGTTTGAATGGAGAACAATCCCATAGAGGCGCGTAAACAACGGCCACTATGATTTTGTTTTTTGGTGACCCTGAAGCTTGAGAATCTTGGCGAGCTTTTGGGCTTGGAAGGCAGTTCATTGCATCACACAGTGGCTTTCCTCTAGAAACAATCATGACCTACCATGATCTACCCTGATCTACAATGATTGTTTCTAGAGGAAAGCCACTAATGAGGAAACCTACAGTCATTAGCAATCAGGTCCATATTGGCAAACTTTCACTTGGTGAGGATTTACCGCCTATCATATAATTAATAAGATTCATTGTGGGCCTCCCGTTTGTCAAACCAACAAGGGTTGCTGAAAATGTTTGAACAGCCTTGGGACTTGACAATTTGTGGACGGAGGACTGGGGTAGCCAACTAGAACACCAATTCGGCTTTGCCGCTGTGAAAAGCCTATCCTTTTTCCGGCACCCGCAAGGTTCCCCATGTTGCATAGGCATGGGGTGAGGTCATCATGACGCGGGCGATCCCCCAACCTTCACACCCAAGGATTCCCACGAAACTCGCCTTCCCGGCTGGGTTGCCCCCAGGCGCATTGCACGCTTATCTTCGGACCCTGGGTTTGTTGCTCATCAGCCACGCCGAAGCCATGGAGGCAAGCGCACAGGTGCTGAGGATTTCCAAGGAAATTGCGACAGAGAGAGTGTTTTAATATGTTTTAATCTCAAAGATGATGAAGAGGAGCTTTAAGTCCAAGACAATTGAGAGGAGTTTGATAAAGTTGAATTAATGAAGTTTTTACAGTGGTTATGAATTATTCAAGTGATAGTTATCAATTGCATTCAACTACAATGGTTATTATGATGGTTAGCAGTTACCATAGTTGTTGTGAGCTTAATCTGATACATTTATAGCTTAATCTGATACATTTATAGCCTAAGGATATGATGCTTAATGATGGTCATCGCAAATGGCAGTGATTTGAACTAATCTCAATATGCTAGTGCCACTGAATGAGAAGGGTCGTTATCACCATAATCATGAATCTAGCAGATTCATAGCCAGTCAAAGCTGATTCCAACAACTATGGCTGGAGGTGATATCCGCTTGCTTTGTTCTTAATTAAATGGGTACGGGAATGCTGCGGAGGCTGCACAGCAAAAGTGGCGTGCAAACAAACATAGAATGATATATAGATACATATTGCAGGTTTACATGCATCATGTATCTGCATATTAAGATGTGCGCGTTTCTTTTTTCTACGCTGATGTTGACATAGTTCATTCTTGTCACTTCTTTCAGGGCCCCAAGATGTGTGCATCAAAGGATGCCAAAACTGTAGTGTTCTTGTCAACGATCAGTTCATGACTGGCGGCCGGAGAAGCACATGGTAGGTGTAAAGACATGAATCCCAACGCTTCTCATGCTTGGGGATATGTCGCAACACCATTTGGAAAGGCACTTCCCCCGCCCCGGCACCGCTGACTTTACCCACCCAGAAGTGAAGCAACCTTCGCAGGAGGACGAAGCCGTCTCAGACTTGACGCTGGGTGCACGCTTTGTTCACGGCATGGCCAAGAGGTGCCTGAGGGAGGCTGAGGAAAGACAGTTGAACAGCACTTCCCTGGTTGTTTCCTGTGTTTCTTTGGGATGAACATCATAAATCAATTTGAATCAGCAAATTGATATCAACCAATTTCTATTAAGCCTTTTTCCTAATCAGTTTTTAGTAAACAAGTTGAATCATTTCTGTTTGACAACCCACATTTTTTGGGTTCAGCCACTGCTTGCGAGTTCGTGATCCACCTCGCATTGTTATTGCAAAATGAAGGGATGAAGAATGTTCAAGCCATGGTTAAATTACCCACCATGAAGCGTTGGGCAAAATCTTGTCCGCGAGGGCCTACAGATTCTTGAGTTTCAACACCGGCAGCAACGACCAGAAGTCTTTGAGGTTCGCCAGTGTGGGGCGGGGCTACCTGGTAGCGCCAGAGCCCCGTGGTCTATCTTAGTTGCAAATAGAACCTGGGACCTGTCTATTTGCACATCGGGGGCAAGCTGGGACCTGTCTTTTTGACACATTGGGGGCTATGCTTTGGACAAGGCTTAACAGTTTTGCAATTTCGAAACTGTCGAATGCGACCCACTGCGAGGCATTGCGATTTGTGACATGAAAATTGTTGGAATGCACTGAGAATGACTTGTGACAATGTGTGGCAAGCATCCCGTTCACAACAAATTCGACCTATGCGTTGGTTTGTAGAACCTGGTGCGAGTGATTACCAGTGGCCATTGTGATTTTAACGAAGCATCAGCGTCATCACACCTGGTCAGTAGCGGTAATTAATGGATATTGATGCTCAATTGGATATTAGCCATGCTCAATGATGCTTAAATGTTGGCAACCATGATTAATGACGCTTTATCAAAATTGATTCATTAACATGAATAAGCATCAGTAACTGTATGACTAACCAGTCGTTATCAACTATGAACCGCCACTACCTCAATATTGACACCTATTAGCAAGTATCAACATGTGCTTATTATAGTCATCAACATTAATAGAGTAGTTAACATGTGCTTATTATAATCATTAACATTAGCATTAGTCAACAATTAATTATCAGTACCATTAGTCAATAATCATTAACATTTATCATTAACATTAGTGGTTATTATATTAGCATGAAACATTTGCATCATTGGACTCCCAGGACCCTCCACCTTTGGAGATCCGAGCTCGCCAGGAGCTTCGGTGACATGGCAGCTCTGACCTCGGCAGCACTGACGGGGTAGCTGCGGCCCCATGGCGAAGGGCCGCCTGGTCGTGAGTTCTCAAGCCATTGGGAACAAGCTATGGCAGCTATGGTGGGTTTATTGCTAGAAACGATTCATCAACGGGATTTGGGAGGTGCGCTTTTTTAAGGAATCGCCATGATTGAGACTTGTGCAACCTGGTTGATCCTGGTTGCCATGCTATTCTCTTGGGCATTCTTGGTACCCAAAGCTGGCACCAACTGATGCCCAAAGCTGGCACCAACTGATGCCCAAAGGGCATGTCTCACCAGCAGGCACAGAACGAGTTCCAAATGACTTGTTTCCGCATTTTATGAAGCCGATCATGCGGTGATTCTAGCAGCAGTTGTTTGAAGATGTTTGCAGCCCCTTGTGGTAATCCTATTTTTAGACCAGCCAGCAGAGGCGTTATTTGGAAACTGCTCACTTTGCTAGGAGCTGGGCAGAAATGGTAATACATAGGGACTTTGAAATAGATCTTGGTAGCAGCCTATGCGCATAAGATGTCAGATGGTGCGGGCAGAGAATTTGCAGGACATCGTATATCCCACCCCTCCGCTTGAGTTCAAGGCTGTTCTACCCTGTGGCGGGCCCCGCCTTGTTGTGCTTTGACCGGTTGGTAGTTTCAGCTATGGTCAAAATGGGAGAATGGCACAAGTTCTGTCACGCTCCGACCTGCAAAGTTGCGGCCCCGGGTCACCAGTTATAAGTTGACAACGGAGTGGTAAAAGGCTGGCAATGCTAATTTAACCCTCATTTATTTACCATGGCATTCTATATCAGCATCATGACAATGAGATACAATGGGTAAATAACAGACCAACTCACTCTTGATCATTATTTACCCCTTGTCCATTAATTAAACATCATGATCCATCCTATTTCACGGACAAGTCCCAGCTCCTTTTCTGTATAGATGATCGGATTAGTGACCTCACAGGATGAGGGAAAAAGGCGGACCCCCCAGCTTTGTCAGGTGCATAACGTGCCCAGTTGAGTTCCCACAAGATGATGAGCACCCACTCATGAGATGTAATAAGTGATGGTCCATGATTTAAAGGAAAACATTGGCTCGTGCTGTTTGTGCTCGTGCTTGTTGTTGATGGTGGTAGTGCATGCGTTCTTTCTTGCAGGTTTTGCATTACCGGACCAGGGCAGATTCAGCTGCCGAGTGTGCCAGTGCCAACCCAGCAGAACCCAACCATGTAACAGCGTGATCCTGAGCTAATACTACAAATCATCAGCTTTGGGACGCTGTTACTGCTGGAATTCTTCACAGTGACGCCATTACTTGCTGGCTGCCATCCCCCAGTGACTCCTTGAACCTTTCGCAAACCATGGTCTATGTAATGGTAAAGCTGTTCGCCACTAGTTGGGGGCACGTGAAAATATGTAATAATAAATGATCATAAGACACTGATAATCTTCTATACTATTCTCAAACATTGTCTCAGTTTCGGTTTGAGAAACGTACATGTCGACATCATGCATGGGGGTGTTGGCCATCATGTACAGTAGACTCTCGTCTCACCCTGTGTGTAGCACCAGCACCCAGACCAAGTCGTGCAACCATTACTCTGGCTGAAGTCTTGCCAAACATGGGCTAACCCTCAGAAAGAGAGAAGGGACCATGTCCTGGTCGGAAGTTGGGAAGCTTCACAAGCTACAGCAGGCTATGCCATTCAACCGGTAGTTCCCCCAGGAAATCCCTTCACCAACTCAGCTACCTTTCAGGGCACCAGGGTCATCAGCACGGCCAGACAGGCCCACCCTCCCTGCAGGTGATGCAACGGCGCAACGTACGTCAGTTCTTCGTCCTGGGAGGAGACCAACTCAGAGAAGTGGGTGGGTGGTTGATCGGTGGTGGCGATCAACGGGGAGAACAGCCGGCAATGATGGGAATGAACCATGCGATGATGGGGAATATATTTAATTAAGAATAATCATGATGGAATATGAATTACTATATCCAGCTATGAAAAGAATGAACCACGCGATGGAGAGAGAGAGAGAGATGGGCAATATACTAAGAATGATAGGGAATATGTCAACTAGAGCCGTTAATGATGGTTCTGATGGTTACCAACCGTTTGTGGTTCGGTTACATGGTGATGACTTCACAGCTGGTAGCCGCTTGTGAACATGAAAGATGACTCTAACCATGGCAAAAAGACAACAAAAACAAAAACCAATTATTCATGGCTTCACCTGATACAAACTTAATCCGCTTATCTTCGCGATCTTCTCAACGGGCTCGCTCTTCGTTGCCAACTTGGCATACCTTCTTTTTGAACACTGCTTGTGGTTGAAAGTGGTCACCTCAAGATACTGAAACAGAGGAATTTGGCCGGTTTTACGAGAACAATGTGGAGCAAAGTGGAACACATCAGAGTTTCCATTGCTTAATGTTGAACATAATATGTCACAAAGCCGACATGCCATTAAACAAATGGCTGATTTCAAAATAAATTGTTACTAAGTGGTTAACAAGTGGCTAATAATGGTTTAATGAATGGTTTGTTAACCAAATGTTTTTCATGGTTAAAAAGATCCGGAAATGCAATTCCAGCCTCATTTGAAACATCGCTGCCTTGAACCTTGTTCACTGAAAATCTATGAACAGATTTCCCCAGAATTCTCTTTGAGCTCGTGTGGTCATTTTGGTTCATTGTTGATTTGTTGGTTGTTACCTACATTTACCTATGATGAACCTGCCCAAACCGATTCTATCCGCTGAGGGTGGTACATCATCAGCAAAAAGCTAAAAACCCATGATTGGTCCACCGGGTTCACCGTAGTTGATGAGGGTTTGTGCGTTTGATCACCCTAGAAAAGTGGTCAATCATGGTAATTTACAATCATGCTTTGATGCTACTTAATACTGTCATTAAGTCATCATTTTCCAAACATGTTTACAATGATTGAAGCATTGTTCCATTCTTCAAGCTTCACCAGCCATGGAATGCTGGCGGCCCCCTGTTGCCAGGTGATGGTACACACAAGGGAGCCATGAGCTCCTTCACTTCCATGACGGAGATCAACCATGAGTCGCGGACCTGGTGACTGATGGCAGTGGTGCTTCAGTACCTAGTAGATTGATTAACCCATGGTTGATACCAAGAATCCATGGTATCACAGGCCGTTCACCAGGATTTGTCACTTTTAGATGGTTCAGGGTGCCCACACCTTTGGGACAGCCCCGGATGAAGTGTTTGAGGTGTGCCGTGGTTGGTGTTCCAAAGACGATCGACAACGACATCACGCTTGTGGACCGAACGCTGCTGCGAGCTGCATTTGTGGGCCTTCTCCGACCTCAGATTCAGCAGTAACCCCATGTGATCACATGTCTCACCAGGCTGGTATTGAACTAACCATATTGAACTAATCAGCTTGGCTGGTTCATCAAAACCGAAGAATTGTCATGAAAGATTGAGAACAGCCTCCACTGAGACCTCGCACGGAACCCCCCGGACAGCGAAATCCGATAGAATGCATAGCTTGGCGATGAGCAGATTTGCCCATCCAGAAATGGTGTACCCCGGAGCATCCCTGGATCCTGGACCCGGGAGTGCTGAAGATCACCCAGTAGCATCAGCCACTAGACTGGATTGGTTGATGCTTGATGCCACTGGCGAACACAATCAATCACTATGAACCACCGTGAATACTTATACATTCGCAAGGCAACATTGACTACTAGTATGAACCGTGAGCCATGCTTACCTGCCATTAACCACTTCGGGACTCACCATGAACCATCAAAAATTGCCCGTTTGACTGTAAAGCTACAATCAGTCAAAGCTACAATCAGTCATTTTTGTAATTGCCAAAGCCTGACACATTATCATCATTTTATCCTTAACCATCACTACATATCACTGAGCATAATTGGAACAGGCACGGGATTGGTTGATGGGATATTCTACAGGAAACCTTGTTATAAGCAGCCATTGTAGGGATGTTCTGCAGTTTTTTCCCATGAACCACTTCTGTGAAATTGATGAAAGCACTATGTTCACCCCCAACCATCACTGATACTTGCCATTATGGCTGGTGGCTTTACAACCGGAGATCCTCTTCTATCCATCATTCCATTCATGGTTATATAGTGGCTTCACATTTTTGCGGAGGAATAGTGTGAACCCTTGTCAGGCATTAGTCAACACTTAATTAAACCCAATTGACTGATCACCCTCATTAACCCTAATTAGTTCAGTTGTCAACCCTTTATAAATCATTATTTGCCCCTCGTCAATCATATAGAGTAATGTTGGTTTCTGATTAGTGTAACCCCCCCTAAAGTAGTGAAAATAGATGAAACCAACAGGTAGATACTAATCAGAAACCAACATTAATTCCTTGTCATGAACCACCTTTGCACCGCGGCCGAAGGATCAGACCTTTGGCTTCGACACAGCTTGTACCGAGGCGCAGCCATCATCCCAAGGGGACAGGGTGGTTTTTTCCGAAGTTTTCCATTGGCTTCCCGATGGTCTCCGAAGAGTTTCGCATGGTTTCGGGGAGGGCGGGTCCCATGATTTGCCTCAAAACTCAATGAGTTGTACTTTGCAGAGTTGTCCCCTACCCCCTCCCCTTAATTCAGTATCCATTGCAAATCGGATGTGATGAACTGATTCTACCTACGGTTTTTCAATTATTTGTCCCTAATGAGAATCCCTAATAATGTCCTGGCTTGGTGGGATCGGTGTATAGGACTGCTGTGAGGTAGAAAAGGCTGCAGAGATTTGTATGACCTGTGCTGGATGGATTGGGCCTTTATTTGTCTTTCGTGGTGTGCAGTGATGTGATGTCATGCAATCGGATTCTATCTGATTTTCAAGCAACTCTCAACCAAGGGGAGCCACCATGTGCCACAACGTCAGGCTCGAAAGGCCATCGATTCAGCCTACGTGGAGGCAACCACCAATGCCAACTGCATCGGCTTAGTGAAGTTGATGGGCCGACATTGTGGATGGATAGCTGCACTGGCATCCATTGCTGCGTACGATGCTCAGCAAGTGACATGGGAGGACTGTCTGAAGGGCTGGGGTTTGATGTTTAGCAGCAGTTGCCTTATTTGCAGCTGGATCCCACACCCTAGTCATGTAAAATCAGAGGGGATGAATGTTGCGCAACTTACCGGAAACCACCAGACTGCATCGTGGTTAGCCAATTTGAAATGTTACGGGCTGGATGCTCGTGATGCACCACCTAACCACCAGAATCGCAGCCCACGGCATTTGGAAGGTGACTTGATTAGTCAAAACATGGGAATGTGATGGAATGTGGATCTTAGATGGTTGGAAGCCCAATTTTTGCTTTCCCTTCCCTGCTCAAAGTCTAACTTTATAAGGTGCCAGACACCTTCATGAATGGGTGGCCAAACTACCAACATTCAGCCTTTCAGTGAAGTCTACCTTCATCTTTACGAAGTCAAGAGCTTGTTTCGCTGAGTCGATCATCTTTTTCGCACCGCTGGTGAACCCTGGGTGGTGAGGCGCAACGCAGATGTGTGCCTCATCCCAGAGATGGATATCAACTTGGAAAAACTCATGGACTACGTCACGAAGGTTGGGTGGGATCCAGTGGGTTGAGGCTTCGCAGCCAGCGGCTCCTGTGAAGCACCAGCCACTGGTGGTGTCCATGGGGTGATCGCATCGCGGCCTCGGCGTAGGTCATGAAGCGTCAGAACTATGCTGTGATCGTGGTGGCCGAGGGTAGCTTGGCCCTGGAGCTATGCAAGGTCACCATCCTAAGCTTAGTCAGAACCAACGGTTCACCAAGTCAATGGTGAACTGGTTGGTGGTTCTACACTCTGGTAAACTAACATAGCAATGGAAAATCACCATATTTTATAGAGATTCCCAAGGAAACCATGAATAATTGGTGGATTTTCTATTGCCATGTTAGTTTACCAGAGTGTAATCAGTCTGTTTCCTAGTATTGACACTTGGTTGGCTGACTCATACTTGTCATAAAGGTTGAAACCACCAACCAGTTTGTGATAGATGATGATAGGGGTCTATGAGCCACAATGTTTCTAGCCTTGAGTTCCGCTGAACTCCTTGAGATGGCAAAACATAACCGACAAGCAGCAAACAGAAGGGGAGATGAATCTTAGTAAGGTACCACTAGTTCAACCATAAATCGCATCTTTGCGAGATGGATCTCGTGTCGCGTATCTACGTCTAGCCTTTTTACCGGTCTGTGTCTTGGAGGGATGATGGCCGGCTGTGTGGATATTACCATCATGGCAAAAATGCGTTTATAGCTGGTCAGTAGCCAGCGGCAACCAAGAAGAACCAACAAGGTCTGGTGGACCCATGGGTTCCCACCATCAGTTTGATATGCCACAAAAAATTGCGACCAGTGATTCACCAGCCTCGAAATATTCGAAATCTTGCGGTGCCTGTGGTTGACGGCTGGATCTACCAGAAACCACTTGTGAGGCTAACCATGACACATTCAGCTGTCCACTGTACACAAGCCGTGGTGCTGGTGTGAGGTGAATGAACAACCAGTGTTTTAACCTTGACAAAAGAGTAAGCCAAGATCGAACACATAGAACATCATGATTAAGTACCACTGCTTGATTCAGCATGGCATATCATGGCTTCACTCATCACTCAATCATGTTTATTTTGGCTGTTTGATTGTAACGAGACCTCCAAAGTCAAGGCCAAGCGATCCCTGGCCGTCGCTTGTTCAGTTGGTTGCCCCATGCTTCACCATCCACCAGCCGCCAACCCGCAAATCCCGCAAAGACGTCCTCCCATTTGCTACTTCTATGTGCACACTCACTCAGGAACTGGTTTCATTCACCATGGTTATAGGGATTCAACTAACCTTGTAGGGTTCATTACCACGGCTTCACTCTCCGGGCGCGCCAAGGTTGTGGAGATACCATCATTAACAGCTCCGCAGGCACAGATGCCGGAGGCAACAAGGTGCTGGCGGATGTGGGTAGGGAAGCTCAGTTGCAGCTCGAAGGGTTCGCGGTGAGGCGACCCTTGCTGGCTACCACGGGTCGTTTCTTGGGAAAGGACCCGTTCAGAACATGAAAATCAGATCGGTTTCGGTAATCCGCTGGGCACATGGGATGATCTTGAGTTCATTTTAGATGATCCTTCCTCTCATTTTAGGTGGAAACTTCCCATCACCAGCCACGCTCAAGGGGAATGAAAGTGGGGGCTGCTCAGCATCCCTGGCTGAGCCAGCCTGTTGGCAGACACCAGCCCGCGGTGCCTGCAGTTTTGCGGATGCCGTGCTTCCAAAAGCACCATCCTTTCAGGCCCATTTTTGAAAGACGCCATCACCAAACACATGAAGAGTTTGAAGATGCCGTGCACCATCAAGTGCCCCGAGCTGCTGTGGCCTTGGCTCCTTGTTTCCAGCTGGGCCTACTGAGGACTCATAAAGATCAATCATTCACATACCTGCGCCAGGAGTTATCTGGAACTGGCATTGGTAGGGAGTGGAATCACCATTTTGATCGAGTTTTATTGGCGGATCCTTGAAGCGCGGGTAGTTTGACGCCCAGGTTGCCAACTGAGTTGGTTGTTTCAGAATGCAACCAGGGAGGTGGTGGCCAGGGCAGTTGGTTCGATCATGTGGTCAATGCCTTTAGGCACTGGGAATTGCTGTCAATAACAATGACATTGCAAATCAAACTTGCCAAGGACAGGAATGACATTGAAAGCTTCAATTCATGGTCAACTTCTAAAAGAGTTTCTTTTTCAACCATGATATTTCATCAACAACTTCTATAAGGGATTCTTTTTTACCATGATTTGTCTAATCAATATCAATCATCCGGCAGCATGAGCAGTCCGGAGATCAGTGCTTGCTAAGCATTGCTGGATCAGGTCTTGGCTCCAGATGATGTAGCTACTCGAGGCAAGCTTAGGGGCCTCCCCGTTGTAGCTTCGCCCATGGATACTTCGGGGCTGAAGATGTGCAGATACAAACTGAAGATTGTGCATCAAAGCCGAATGGATCGGTTCCCCATGGTGCTACAAGAACTTCCCAAACAACTGCGCAGCTATATCTCCCTGCCCAGGTATGAATCCATGAAATCTCATGTGGACAACGTGCTGTTACAAGTCTATGTGATAGCGCGGCGACTTCGCCTGCTAACCTGGCTTAGCAGTTGCATTTTGGTGCTGAGTTTGCTGTCATATTTTGCGCTGCTGCTGATTCACATCCAGGAAGACTGCGATGAAATGCTAGGTTACATGCTTCCAGCGGTCTGTCCCTTGGTGTGCTTTGCAGGCCATTGGATGTTGCACAAGTACCGGCGCACGCGATGCACCGCTGAGCTCAATGCAGCTATGAAACACCTTCGTGGTTTGCTAGCTTGGGAGAACCAGAAGTTCAATGGTATCAAGTTGCTGCTCAGAAATGGCAATGCAGACTATGCACATCCTAAGGATCTCGATGCTCACATTGAAGTCACACTATGGCTGCATGCCAGGAGCAGATGTCTTGTTGAGCCTTCGGAGGTCTTTGGGGACGTGAGCCTCGTCCCTGATACATGCAACTCATGCACGTCAGAGCTGTCACCCGTCCGGATGATTTCGAGAGAGAATGACTTCTTCGATATCACGGACGCATCAATGGGCTTTGAAGCAAACCATACCGTGAGAGTCTAGACTTAGATGACTTAGTCGGCGAGCCATGCAGCCAAACGGCTCCTGGGATGTCTGAGACATCTTGGGTGTTGCAAGATTTCCTGCGAATTCTGCAGGTATCACAGAGTTGATAACCTCGTTATATGAATTTGAAGCGGTCTCCGCAGGGATGTATATGCGGTTGCGTGCTTGCCACGCTTACAGACACGGTTCATACACCTTTACATCTATGTAATGAGTAGGATTGATCATATATAGATATGCTGTTTATGTGTAGGAGTTGATGTTCTTTGTTGCAGATACTACCCAAAATTCAGGATTATGATCTTACTTGTGTTGTTTGCGGCGAGACCCTTGCATCAGACCAAGTGCAAGTTCTGACAAACGTTGAGAACTGGTAGACTTTAAGTAGGCAGGAAATTTGCTAATGCTAGAGCGTGGCCGGACAGCCTGAACTTGGCGGGAAAACAAAAGTTGTACGTTTGATGTCTTTCAAACGTCATGAGTACTCCGGCTGATATGAAAAGCTAAACCAAGCACACGGACCCAAAAATGTATGGATATGATGTGAGCAGTGTGTTGAAATTGAAGTATTTTACATGATTTTACATGTTTTTAAGGATCACCAAGCACAACCGTGTCATATTAAGGGGCCATGAGGGGCGAGTAACATCAAAACCTCCACCAGGCGATGCCCAACGAATGATCACAGAAGGGTCTTGGAGATTTGAACCCTCTCAGATTCCATGATGCGCCCGCCAGTGAGCCGGCAAACCGAGGCTGGTGGTATATTTATATAGACCTCGTCCTATCACACATGGATGCTGAAGAGCCATCTCTTGCCTCCTGTGGCAATGAAACGTTCGGCAGGTACATTGATCCAACTTACATGATCCGTGCGGTGCCTGCCAACGCTTTCGACAGTATCTACTGCTCGGTCCTGGCACAGATGGCGGTTCATGCCGCATTAGCCACTGGGTGATGAATTGGCAAGCAGCATTTGGGACTCCGGTGGAGCCCGTGGGTGGACATGTGGATGACATGGCACGCCAACACTTGGCAGCTCAGGCGGGCTACACGGGCATCAGTGTTGGAAAGGTGGATGAGAGGTACGTGATGCTCCCCATCCACTCCATCGTGGACAAAGGAGCCCGGAAGGCCATATGTACCCGCGAGCGTGTGCGTGTGCGTAGGTGGGTCAAAAAATGATAAGAGAAGCACAGATGGTTGCAGCCGGTGCTTCATCATGGCTACTTACAGGGAGCAAATATCCACAAATGTCCAGCAACAACAACAACAACAGCAGCAGCAGCAGCAGCAACAACAACAACAACAACTCTCACAACCACAACCACAACCACAGCCACAACAACAACAACAACAACAACAACAACAACAACAACAACAACAACAACAACAACAACAACAACAACAACAACAACTCTCACAACCACAACAACAACAACAACAACAACAACAACAACAACAACAACAACAACAACAACAACGCTCACAACCACAACAACAAGGCGTGGCACAAGATGAAGATCAATGTGCAGTTAAAGAATAGCTTAAGATCATAAAGAGATCCATCCAGCTACGAAACGCACCACCTCACAGCACACGCCACACCTGGGGCCGTTCAGCTTCGCCAGGTGGAACTGAAGGGCCGAGTCTTCGAACGGCTCATGACCACCACTGGGCAGCCAGACCTGGCTTAGGCGCCGGTGGCATCGGGTTTTGTTTAACAAGTTTTGTATAGGTATTGAAGATGGTTTTTGATTGGTTCATCTGAGCATGTGAGTTTTATTTTGGTATTTAAGATGGCGTTTGTTTTTATTTAATTACAGGTTTGTCAGGGATTTTGGTTTAAGGAACATGGGTATGCAGAACATGATTCAGAGTAATGTATGCGTGTTCATTTGCCGCTTGTATCTAGTACAGGTTTGGTATCATTTGGATTTATTTGGTAGGTTTGTCCGTGTAATTTTCATGCAGGTCATCGTAGCTCATTGTGATGCTTGTGCGGTGTGCATGTTTGCGTTCAGGCCAGCTGCGGTGGAAGCCGTCCATCACTTGGCGACAGAGATCTGGACACGTAAGAGTCGCCACTTCAAAATTGTTTTCGTAAGGGGGCTTACCAAGGAGGTCATAACCCGCCATGAGCCATTTCTAAGAGGCCCATAACCTGCCATCCCCATGACGTTTATGAAAATGGACAACCAAAAGCCAACATTGTCAATACGTCATGTGTGGCTCCATGCTCTTTGAAGTGGCATCTCAAAAGTATCGTCGGAGGCTGCATGGCAGTTTGTTTCACTTCAACCTGGTTAGATCTGATCAGTGCATTCCCGGGGCTTTCCAATAAGCAGGAATGTGCTGACCGGAAACGCTCCAAGAGCGCTAGGATTTTAAAAGAAACTCTTGGTCAAGGCATCGGTTCGGAATGTGGTGCTGCAACGGCCAAAGCTGAACGAAGCTCAGCAAAACTATCCGAAGCTGATTGAGAGTTGCAATTAATTTCCAAGGATGTGCAAGCAGAGATTGCAAAGTTCTGCCAAGTTTTGATGAGTTTGATACACGGCTTGCACATTTGATAGCCTCCCCCTCCTCATCAAAGATGAGGGCAGAGAACCGTCACATCAAGCCAATGCTGGAAACCTGAAGGCGAAGTCACATGTCAGACCTTTTCCAGATTGGCATGTTTACTGTGATTGTGATAAGAGCCATTATAATCTGGATGTGGACCCCTTGGCGGGCAAAAAAATGCCACAGTTTTAGAAGCTGAATTTAAACGCTCTCCATGGACAGGCTGCTTCACCCTATCATTTTTCCGTTTGTCCCAGCAGCAGTGTTTGTGGCACCAGGTTTGAAGCATGGAAACATTGGCTGGTTGATAGTGGTTGGGAATGATTTTTAGAAAACAGCCACAAGATGATCAATCCCCATCTCGAGTTCAAGAATTGTACTTGTTATTTGTTGCATGGATTTTTGGGCTGGTTCTTGGTAATTGCGAGAAAATTGCCATTTGGATCGTAGTTTCATGTCAATGTAATTTCATCTGCCAGATTGGGTGGCAATTGTATGCAATTGTCAGTTGTCATTTCTGTCCAAATATCTGTACGGTCCCTTAGTCCCAGTTGCTTCCATCGTCATACATCAAGTAGTCAATGACCTTGATGCTCGCGTTTCCGACGTGTCATTGATCCCACGCAGCTGGCTCAGCCACATCACCATGGAGCAACATCAACTATCGTTAGCCAGTGACTCTCAAGCCGTGTGGAACCAACATGATGCCGTACATTTCTGGGATTCAAACATAGCTGGCTGGAAAATGGTGCCCTTTCCATCGGCGGAAGCATTGCCGTTAGATTACCGGATGGCAACCATCATTCACCAAGCTTTGGCATTGTTGCGATGTCCGTTTCCAAGCTATGTTTGGCGTTGCTGCTCTTGCCCTGCCACTCAGAGCAGTGGGAGGAGAGCTGGGTGACGACGTCGATGTCTCCATTGTTACCGCTGGGGGGGTGACCTGATCAACCAGATCTCAAGCTGAATTCAACCTGAACCTGATCAACCTATATCAACCTGATCAAGTTATGTTGGGATCCCAACCGGTCCTACGTAGCCAATCTTGACTGGACCCTTGGTTCCTTTTGACTTCCCCTTCTGTGGTTGATCAGGACTGGCTGAAAGACTTTGGACATGACAGCTTCAGGCGCTGCTGTCGTGCTGGCTACCACCTGATCTACCAGGCAATGACTATTACAAACTCCAATGGTATCCAATGCTTAGGATGATGCAACCATATCGTGTTGGAGATTCATTTGTTTTTGTTTGAGTCTGTTAAGGCTGATCCATGTTCTGGCCACCGCTTAACCATGACGTTCGTTGTCGGGGCATGCCGTTCCTTGTGGCTGGTACCTTGGGGATTGCTTGAAATGACATATGAAACCTTGCAAAAGCAAGGTGATTACGGGTAGATGTCGGTGCCGGCGCATGATTTCGCCAAAAATCCACCATATCATTTGGGGGTACCCTCCCACGAAAAATGATGAAAATGGGATCTCATGGCAGGAGAAGTCAATTTCACAGGGGAGCATCAGTTCCATGTGATGTGGATTTGATTATTTTCCCTAGGCCCTAGTAATCTTTAACAAATGGTTGGTTGACTAATATTTTTCATAGGGGCTGAAACCACCAAGCAGGGTGGATTTGATTATTTTCCGGTCCCCTGGCTATTTATGTAGGTAAATTACTTATCTAATCTATTTATATTGGTTTAAAGTGGTTTAAATATAGCGACAGCAACATATATTGGTATAAAAATTTATAAAATGTATAAATATAATGACAGCAACACAATGTTGCAATCTAAGTATGATACCGGTCCCCTAGCGACCGGCTTCACAACCGACTTCACTGGCGGCTCCACATTTTGCAGCTGGCAGCTGTTCATGCCGCAGGTATCCAGGATGGATCCGCGAGCAGATGCAGGCCATTCTCAGTCCCAACTGGTCCGCTGCTCCATTGGTTCGTCTCAGGGGATAGTAATGAGAGATCTCAACTGCCAAGAAACTGCAAATTCCACATTGGCAAATCAACGGCTATTGAGATTGTAAATCTGCTGGTGGCCTACTAGGTACTCCAGTCATACTTAGCTCCTCAGCTATTTGTACACATACATACACATATTTGTCATGGTAGAATATGGTGGATCCGACTTGAGGCAGATCTCCGTTTCTGTAAAACTGGGCTTGGTTTATTGATGACTGGATCTGAGCAGCTGCTCAGGCATGCGACTGCCACGTCGTGACTTCCGGCGAAGTTCGTTGCTTCTCCTCAGCTCCTGAGCTGCGAAAGGATGAGCCCAATGACTGACGGTTGAAAATCAACCGACGACTAATGATACAAATGATTGTGAACAATTGGTTAAGAACTGGTGATTGATGAGTCCAATGACAACTGTTCACCAATGATGGTCAATAAATGGTTGTGAACAGTTGGTTGGTTGAACAATACGGAACACGATTCAACATGATTATGTTACCGCAAAGCCTGCTTCCAAATAGAAATCCGCACAAATTTCAGGTGGCAACTGTAGTGGCAGTGGTCGGATCATTGTGAGCTGTGATGTGTTTTCCAATGTTTTCAATGGTTCGGGGCATCCTGCTTGGGGTAGACCATCAGCAAGCATCTATGTTCACCACGAACGTCATGGAAAGCCATCATAATTGTTCGTAATCGTTAGTCTTCAAAAAAGCAAGGACCATAGAAAAGCAACCGCCATGAGTTAACAAGTGGCCTAGGTGATTGATCAATCACGAGTTGACCACCAAATAACCAATGGATACCTCTTGCCGGGTTGCTCTTCATCCCTGTGGAAGTGCTCTTCCGTGCCACTAGGCAGAGCTCGACCGGAGAAGTGCCACGGAGCTCTTCTGGTGTTCGGCCAGGTGGATGGAACAGGTGAATCAGTGAGCCAAAACCGCATGGTGAGTTCAAGTCTTTCCTGATGGTTGATGAATGATTGGAAGTGGTTAGTTAAGGGTTGGTAATGGTCCGGAATGGTTGGCTCAATGGTCAAGGATGGTCAGTGAATGGTCAATGATGATGATCATGATGGTTGATGGTCGTGGTTCATAACCTTGCTCAGTATTTCATTGTGGTCAATAATGATGCTAGATTTGATGAGCCAACTAGTGTTCGTTACTTAAACAGCTACTGTAGTGATAGGGTGAATAGTGGTTGGTAGATGCTGATAGTAGTTAACAATGATCCACTGTCTGTTTTTCCGTAAATGCATGAGTGATATTTTACCATCAAAATCCGGGGCTCATCAATATGCATTACAGTCTCCTGTTAGGAACAATGGCAAATCCATGGAAAATGATCGTGCAACCTTCACCAATCATGTGTTTATCCTTTGAACCAATAGTTGGATATGATTTCTTCAGAAGGGTTGGGTAGCTGATTTCTGATCATTGCGCAGGAACTCAGCATGGGCCACGTTACGATCATCGACCATTTTCAAGCATCATTTGTCAACCACAAATTTCCCATTGTTGACCATCCAAGACCTGACTGCCCGCACTACCAGGCAGTACTTGCTGAGCCACATGCCCAGCTTCGATTTGCAATTCCTTCCAGGTGCCTGGGCAGAGCAATGTGGAGCTGCTGGAAGTGGTGAATGATGGTTGGTTAATGGCAGCTAAATATGAATGGTGAATGGATCGTTGATTCATGGTATGTTGACCATTGATGGTCAAGTTATCCTTGCCATGGTCGTTGTCAACCATTGTTAACAGGTTGATCATTGTTCATGGCGTATTAACTTCGCTTCGTAGTGGTCGACGGCGACCATGCTCAATCATGGTGTATTTCGTAGCTTTCGCACTTGGCTCCATGATGGAGATGAGAGGCATCAGTTGGATCATGGTTGATGGTTGGTAGTGGTAAATCATGGGTTTAGAATGGTATAACTAGATGGGTATGATTGATATATATTGATATATGATATATTTTAATTAATTGATATAATTTTTGTTCTTGGTATATTTGTACTTTGTTATTTTCAGAACGTATTTGTTTAAGTGCTTATTGAAGCATAATGGCAAGCAAACGTGACCTAAAGCAGCCCAAAACTAGTTCAGGTTTCAATCAAACATGGCTCTCTAGAAAGTGGCCATTCCCAAGAGGCAAACCCTCAGGAAACCGTAGGTTATCCAGCCAGCTGGGGAAGATTGCCAGAGGGTAACCATCATTGGCCATAGATTGTTGACCATGGGCTACCATCCATTATTCACAATTGATTGGGTGTTCATGATCAATGAGGAGAATCACCAGGACTAAGGATTTCGAGCTAGAGATGATTACGACATGGCCAGCTAAGATAGCTAAGGCAGCCAAGGAGCCCAGCAACTGAAAACACTGGGGTTAGACATGGTAGTTTCATGGAACGTTCGTATTCGAAACCTTTCATGGAATAGGATCCACTGCGCTTTTCGGTTTAGGATCACTATAGTACGCATTTACTGACAATTATCCACTGTTTTTTGGTTTTGACTGCTAATTGGCGCAACGCTTCTATACTTGCAGATGTTGGGGTAGTGAATGCATCCAATCCATATCGCGGTGAGTGAACTCATTCGCTATCATTGCCATTTCTTGCCAGGAGGGGCACGAAGAATGTCATGACTTTCCACTTAATGCTTTCAGCCAGCAGTTGGAGTAGCTATCACCACGCACCAGGGTGGGAACACAGCTGGCTCTAAGCCCTGCACGACCCAAGCGACAAAGACTTGAGGCGCCGTGTCGGTGGAAGGCGCGTCCATGCTGGATGACAACATTGCCTTTGCCATGATGGCCGGGGCGCCTCTTGGGGCGTTGGTTGGGTCAGGGACTGGATGCTTGGATCAAGGAGGTCGTTGGCGTAGCCATGGGACAGATCTATGAAAGTTGGTGATGGGAAGATGTGGGAAGAATGGGAACATGATGGAACGTGGCAAGGCCATGCAAGGCCACGCAAGGCGTACATGTCGGTCTTTATTTGTGGCCCATGATTTCCCATATCCCTAAAGTTGAAGCATTTGATGATAAGGTGTCTCAAGCTGCGCTATGATTTTTGCTCAGGCCTGGAACGCGTCCTCCTTGTCTCCAAGGCGACTCCGGTGATCTACCCACGGGCCGACAGCGATCTTTCAGTGGGAAAATCTGCCACTTGCATCGTTTTGGGAGCCGTATGAAGCAGTAATTTGTATGAACACACCCAAATAGAGGTTAAGGCCAATGGTTCAGATGTCAGCAGTAGCTGGTTCACAACGACCGGGTGTGGTCACGGCAATAGTTTCGTAGGTTGGACCGCACCCTGTGTAGCACGACTGGCGGCTCCCCAGGCCTCCCTTGGCTGTTGCATTTCCATACTTCCTCCCGTATGCCAGCTACCATGAAGCAAGCGGCATCCTCAGGGCAAGGAAGCTGGAGGATGCATTGAAGTTTGTTGCTTGAAATGTATTGCCTACTATGGCTCAAGAAACATTCGGCTGGTTGGTCCAGCCACTGAGGAACGAACTGGAGACCACCTTTCTTTGCGAAGTTTTTCCGCTTGGTTGCAGGGCTGAAGACCAGCAAGGGGCCCAGAAATGCCTGCGGACATCCACGTGGGAAGGTGCAGAAGGCCACCAGGATTTGACTGTTTCAAGCACGGCCAAGGGATTCGGGCGAGTTACACGGGTAACATAGGATAACCCTTGAACTGTCAGTGATCACCACTCACTAGGAGTCAGGGACCAAGGGCGCAGGGGTTGCTGCTAAGGCCAAGAAGTGGTGAGCCTCTCAGATTTGCATTCCTTGGATCAGGATGGCTGGTCCTCTCACTGTGTGTATGTCATGCTCAGGTTGCTTAGTACCATAACTGGGTGCATTCGAGGGCGCCAAACCATGCCTAGGGATGGGCACGATTAGCAATTGCCAAAAGTGATGATCTCCCGACAGTTGGCATTGCAGCGTGACACCACCCTTAAAGCCTAGCTGATTGGCTACAAGATACAGGGGTTCGGAACCTTGCTGGCATGAGGTTATGGTAACATAACCTATGACTTAGGGTATGGCAACCTGTGCCGTTGGGGTTTGTTGATCAACCGGCGTATGTTGATCAACCAGGTTCCCAACACTCTTAACGGTGCGGCTTGGTCGCTGCCAGGTGGATGCACTTATCAGTGAGAACGTGCGACTGATGAACTGGACGGCATTCAAGCACGCGACTCGGGCAGCCAAAAGAAAACTAGTGTAAAGAAAACTAGTGTAGCAGAGTGCTATGCCACCTTCGCGTGTACCTGTTGTTTGCTGCTAGCTATGTTGTGAGTCATGTTGAGGTAAATTTGTCGATGGATCTGCAGTACCTATCAAGGAACAAGCAGTCAACCGAAGCCAATCCAATCAGCCAAGAGAATCCTCATGAAGCTATGGATCATTGCCCTGAACGCTGCAGGTGGCCTGGCTACAGCGGCAAATCCGCTGGAAGTTATGTCAGCGCCCCGGTTGTGCTTCAGCTCCAGGGATCTCAGCCGTGAAGAACTCACCGAAAACCGTCGTGAACTAATAATGATCAAGCGCGCTTTTCATGGGCACCCGCTTAGGATGGTAGGAATGACAGGGATGAATAAATGCGACTAGTCAAGTAGTTTTGATGCCTTGAAAGCTCTACCAGACTAGTATTATGGCTCAGGGATGCAAAATTATCCTGCTATTATGGCTACTCTTGTCATTCTTTGCCATTATGGATCCCTTGACATGGCACATCATGTCACTCAATGGCGACACGTTCAGATCCTAGGCGCTCTAGTTCCCCAAGCGCTTGCGGGCAACATGCCAAGCAGACGTTGCCAGAAATCCGTAGTAACAGAGAGTGGATTTCCCAGCTATGGCCAATTTGCCAGAAGCTAGTTCTCCAAAAGAACACAAATAGATGATTGCTTTGCCAAAAGGCACCTGGTAAGCACTTGGCGATTGAGGAAGAACCAAGAGGGTAACCAGCAATGAAAGCGGTGGCTAGTTTTATCCTCCTTCATGTTGCTCATACCTACTACATTTATCTATGTTTGGCTATTTCGTTCAGCAATCCCGGATTATTGGTTGCTGCTGATATCAAGTGATATCCGCTGCATTGATTGATATGATGTTTCTTGCTGGATGTTTGGTTAACTAAACGACTTATATCAAGCTGTGATATCCTTGACATCGGCAGCTGGTTCCATATATTCTTGTTATAACTTGATATAACCAGCTCCTCCAACCACTCGCTTATCTTTTGTTGGTAGCTGGTTCCGTCCCCATGTGGCTTCTTGGGGCGCAAAACCAGCCCAGGAACTGGGTCCTTTTGCTGCCGGTTCGACACCTCCAGTGGCGCCTTCCTCAGGGAATGGCAGTCTTGACGGGGAATGGCCAAAGCTTATCGCTGGTAAACTACAAGCCTGGGGTGCATCATGACAACATAATATGACAACATCCGGTCGAAGATGTCTGCGCTGCTGGCAGTTCGGCCCCAAGTCGAGCGGTCGTATCTTCACTCGCCTTCAGGTTGCTCCTGCGGACTTTCTCACTTATGGCTACGGTAGTTGCACTGCCTGCATCTCAGATGCTGACATGCAGGGACTGTGGAGGATGGGCTGGAGTCAGGGCGCAGCAGCGGTAGTTTATGGTTATTCACAACAACTCTCCTGCAGTGGTACACAACAGAAATAGTGATTGCCAAAATGGGTTCGGGCTGCAACAAGACAGGGTAGCAGAACACCCGGCAGCAATTGACCCGGATTCAGATCAGCGTTGCAGTTTTCACATCCAAAATGTCCAACTCAATTTCCAAGCAATGAACTGCTCTGTGTGTTTGCCATGTCATGCCTGGCCTGGGACTGGTATGGCGGATTATGGCGGTATGGCGCCGTCACTGCCTACACTGTGCCAACCCTCATAGAAGCTGCTCTGGTGACGGGAATCAGGAAGGCATCTCCAATCGCTCAGCTGCACAATAAAAACGAGAGTTTTATGGCTGGTGGGCTGGGGGGCTGATGGTTTCAATTATTCTCCATCAACCGGATGATGGCTTGTGACTGGCTAGCATTGTTTTTGATTTTCAACATGCCATTTTTCTCATGATTATCCCGTCATTCAGCCTCAGCCAGGTTCTCAACCCATCATCCCGTGATTACGCCACGGTCCACCCACCACTTTCCAATGAGTAACCCATCATTATCCCATCTTCAACCCACCATTTTTTCCCATCATTAGCATGCTGTTCACCATCAGTAGCCCTCATAGACCCACCACTTTCCAATCATTACTGTACCCCACCATTTTCCAATGATTAACCCACCATTTAACCCACCATTTTCCCAGCATTTTTTCCCACATCACTTCCCCCATCCTTCACCTGCTGGGCACCAAACCCAGCACCGAGGCCTGGGCCAAGTTCCTGGCCAACGCCTTGCGTTCGGTGCGGCTGACAGCTGGTGACCGCTGGGCGGAGGTTGGATCTGTTGCTTGGTGGTGTATCTATGGTGTCCTATGGTGGTTAATGATGAGAAAAATGGTAGGTGAATGATGGGATAATGATGATAATGTGAATGGTTTGTCTATCTACTGTATGTCTATTGTGTCTTTTTAATGGTGAATGGTGGTTTGATGATGGTTAATGACTGGTTCGTTATGGGTTGATGGTGGTTCGAATGGTGATCTTGTTGGAGAAGGTTAATGTTGGTTAATGGTGGCTGTTGATTCACTGGTGATGGTGAATGGTTAATGATTGGCCACGTTCAAGTTAATGGTCGTTTGTAAGATGCCGACAACCTACAGGTCAGTAGCAGGCAATATGCTGGTTGGCCATTCTGAAGCCAGAACGGGATGGTCACCATTTACCACTTACAAGGCAAGTTCTGGTTGCATGTGTTGTTGGTCATATATCCCGGTTTATGTTTCATAAACCTGGCCATGGGACATAGGATCAATATTCATTAGCCACCCCCAGTTTATCGCAATTAGATGTAATTAGCCTCTGGTTTAACATCCAATAAGAGAATTTATGAACTAATTGATCTATATATCATTAAACCATATGCCACCATATTAAACCTGGTTAAACCTGGCGGTTTTGTTGATAAGAAACATGGTAAATTGGTGAACCATGATTAACCCGGACTTTTCATTGATAAGTTTCGCATCGCGAAGCCCGGCTCGGCTTGCTGGCTGGCTGCGCGTTGAGGTGGGCGTGCCAGCCAGAGAAGTTGGTTCGTAACGGCCTCGAAGTATTGAAGCTGAGTGGTGCCACAGGACGAAAAACACACGCCAAAGGGCACTTAAACCGAGTGGAAAAGCCCTAGTTGCTCTGAATGTTTTTTGAATATGTTCGAATGGAATTATTCCAAGCATACGTAGTTTTGTTTGCATATGGCAATATTCTATACCAATTTCAAGCAAATGTTCCATAATAGTTGCTATTCGTTTTTTCCCAGGCATACTTCGCACTGAGGTTTATTAAGGGTTTGCAATGCATTGGAGTAGTCCAGGAACACTGCGATGCTAAAACTCTTCGCTATTGGTTGCATTATTCACACGATAGTCATTTTGAAGCGTCATACTCAATACCTTCAAGTTTTCAAAAACACATTTTCTTGGCATGATGCAACCAGTTTTGCCAGGCACGACCACATCTTTTCTTTCCATATTGGACTCTTACAGCAGTATTTGGTTGCGATTGGTTATTCAACCCATGGCAATGTAGAACTACTTGGTTGGTCGCTGCCACGTCAGTCCTCCATGAGTGATCAAGCAGGCAACACAAGAGTGCAACCCAACACAAGAGTGCACTTGCATATGTACATGCACGCATGACACATGTGATTCATATATATATATTTATTTATTTATTTATATTAAAAATATATGTATTAGGGAGGTGTTTCTGAGCAAACGCCTCATTTACAGACACCTGGATTTGTTCACCTATCCTCTTCCTGTTTGCGTCCATCAGTCGTCTCTTGTCCATGCCACTTGAGGCCCTGCTGGAACACGGGCATATTTGCAGGTCTGGTCGGACTCCGTCCAATGCACAACTTGTTGCACAAAACGCAAGACAGAAGATTGTTCTCGATCTTATGATGTTTGCAATGCTGACTTTGGATATGCCATTTGGGAGTATCATATTTTGAGCTTTGCAAAGCTATTTCCGAGCGTTTTGGTGGATGGCCAGTCGCACTTAAAACTCAATGTGGTTGATACTGAAACTGTATGCATGTAGTAGAAGGGCCACTTAGGAACTGGTTACATTCACCATGGCTCTTTGGATTCAGCATGGTTCAGCCTAGGGCTTATTACCATAGGTTCAGCATGGCTGTGCATTCCCAGAACCATGGAGTGTCATAGTCCCTGCCCTGAACCCCGCGGCCCTGCCACTCAGCCAGGCTTGGCCACGCAAAACCCCAACGCCCAAAGCTGAGCAAACGCGTGATCATAGGTGGACCCTGGCCCATTCTTACCCTTTGTGTCAATATTGGGAGCGTCCATGACTGCTACTGGTATATATGTGGATGCTTTGTTTTATCTCATTTGATTTTGTCTTAATCATTCTACTCCACTTTATTTGATCTATCTGCCTGTGTCATTTTGCATATGTACAAAATGCATGTTTGGCCTTGGTGGTGCTGGTTTCTCACCGGTTGCGTGGAGGTAGCCCAAATTCTGGAGCGGCTCGATCGACTGAGTAGTGTTGGTGATGCGTACACCGCGCCCAAAAGGTGGGCAACTGCTAGATACCCCGTGTAACGGGGCCAACATTGCAAACATCCACATGCGCACTTGCCACTCCGAGGCAAGCCAACACAGATGGTCATGTTGAATCACTGTGGCTCATAGATGTTCATCGTAATGTTGGATGAAGCTGCGGTTGCTGGATTGGTTCTAATGCGAGGCAATGCGAGGCACACCTTCATCGATCGGCACCTGTATTTGCAAATCTGTGGTGAGTCTTTCATGTCCAAACTTACTGTACATCACCCGTACGTCTATGATACAAGTCATTTTTGTGGGTGGTTGTTCAACTTGTTGAGCAGAGAACCAGAATGGGCAGGATGCAGTGCCTCAGGTCTCTCAATGTTGGAACGGAGGAACCAGTGAAACTCTTGGCGGCAAGTGCCCGGTTGACCGTTGGGCAGGGGAAGCTGCTGACCATAATGCATCCACCTGCGCATGTTTTTCATAGATGATGGCCATGCAGGCAAATGTCTTGGCAAGGAGTTTAAACAAGATGGATCAAAATGGCCATGTTTTTTAGGAATTTAGATTGACAATCAGGATCGATGTGGATCTCTCTTATAACTAGTGGGCCCCACCTTATAATGAGGTCTACGCTATGGCTCCTTATGGCTCCTTACGAATTCCTCATTTCCAAACCCAGCCCAAGCCAATCCCACCAACCGACAAGCGCACCAGAAGACCATGGTCATAGTTATCCAACGACCTGTTGAGCCGCTCAGCATTTTCGGTTGGTTGCTTGTTGGGCGGTATTCCGGCACCAGTAATTTCAAACGTTTCAGAGCATAGCCGTGCTTGCGTGGAACATGAGGATGACCTGGTATTGCCTGTCATTTTTGCCTGTTGCTGATCATCTCCCAATAGCCAACCGCTGTGAAATGTTGTGAGCCACCAGTCACTTAGGTTCTATCAGCTTTGCATCTAATTCCACCGCCATATTTGCCATAAATCATGGTTGGTCATGTCATGATACCCGCCTGCAGGTATTTGAACAACCACAACTGGGTGGAATACTGGGACAACGTCCAGCAAACATGGCACGTCCCTCAGACCTCCAAAGCACTGGGCTAGAGGTGATGGTCCAGCTGTCAAGTCCTCGGTTTTCACATGTTTTCACCATAGGGGGACCCGCAAACTATGACTGGGGTTAGAAAGAGGATCTCCCATGAACACATTTGCATGGCTATGCTTATGACGGCTTATGAGCATGGCTGCATACCTATTTAACATCTATTCAACATTTCCCGTGAACACATATTATTTGTTTGTTCATACTTGCGGTATTGACCAGCTGGTTAGTTTGCAATTGAACTCATATTTGCATTCGACTCACTCGCTGTACCTCTTTCGCTGAGCACCCCAGGCGCTTCTTGGATGTGGCAACCAGCTCCTCCAGTGAAGACACCTGGTTTTGTTCGCAGCTTAGATTTTCACCAGGCAGATCACCAGCTCTTTGCCGGTTGGCAATGGTGGTTGGTTCATGATGGTGGTTGACAGTGGCTAGTAGTGGTGGCCAATGAATGTGAAATGATTCCGTTAGTGACCGTGAGTGGGGACGAAACAAGAAGCACATTCTCATGCGCAACACCCTGGAGCCAATAGCGTCCTTGTGATACTTATTTCTTTGATGTGTCCAGCAGGACTGGCACCATGAATTTGATGGTGTGGCTCATGTTGGACGCCACCTGCGAGTGTTCATAAGGGGTGGGTCCCCCCTAACCGTCACCATACCATCACCCTTTTATGCCTTTCCTGGGCGTCATTGGTAGGGCATCCATTCTGAGGATAGCTTCCCCTGTGGGGTCCGTTTCAGCATCACCAGGCAAGAAGCAGCCGCAGGGCTGCGACTGTAGCAGCAATGCTGGCCGGGCCATGCAGGAGCACTTGGGTTTCGGTGGAAGTGGTTGGAGAACGGATGAATTTGCCAATCTTTTCCAGGTGGAGCTTCTCAAATTTGTTGCTTGTAGCAGGTGAGAGAAACCCATTACTCAACCATGCTGAGTGCCCACCTGATCCGCTGAGCCAGGCTTTTGGCTCAGATGGATTGGATGATCAGTCAAGGACCATGTAAGCCTAGCGTAGCGCCGCAGCATACTGATCATAGCCTTAGACGGGAACATCACCATGAAGGTCAAGCAAAACCGGAGAATTTGTGAAAGCTTCCTTTCTTACGGTTTGGAAACTGTAACATCCGTAGCCATGTCACTTCGATGCATGATGCATCCACGCCGATGTCATCATGCCATCGGCCCTCTGTGATGCTGCAGCGCAGCCGCCCAGTTCCACCACCTGCAAGCCACCGGCAGAAGCTGACTGGACAAAGAGCCCCGTCAGCCTTCAAAGCTGCAGCGGCGCGGCTTAGACACCGCTACTTGGCCTTGAAATCATGCAGATATATTAAGTTCATTTAGATTGGCCCTCATGGTTGAGAATGGTTCACAGTGGAGAAAGTTTGATTGACCATGGCTGATGGGTGTGAAGTTGGTCAACAACAATGGTTCACACATCTTGAACACAAGTGAAGCGCCCCAGAATCCGACGATTGACTTCGAGTTTTGCCACATGAAAAATGGTGATGAACGCATCCAGGGCATGGGGTGGTCACCCACGTGCCTCCTAGAGATGGTCATACTGTTGCAGGTGATCAGCGCTTTCAGCGCTATCTTGCTGCTTTGGGGTTTGGAACCTCAGTCGGTGAGGAGCCTCAGGCAGGTCATCAGTTACTTCTTGTGAACTCCCCACCGAAAATAATAACAACAACAACAACCACTGATGATGATGAGGAGGATGAGGAGGATGAGGAGGAGGAGGATGACGATGACGATGACGATGACGATGACGATGACGATGACGATGACGATGATGATGATGATGATCATGATGATGATGATGATGATGATGATGATGATGACGATGACGATGATGATGATGATGACGATGACGATGATGATGATGATGATGATGATGATGATGATGATGATGACGATGATGATGACGATGATGA
>VSDK01012836.1:200435-216728 GCA_009767595.1 Symbiodinium kawagutii | reverse complement strand
TCAGCGTAAAGAGTGGCTTTGGATCCTTTGGGATGGCAAGAGGGAATGACCTTTGCTGCTTCCATGATCTTCCATGACTTTCCATGGTCTTCCATGATCTTCCATGAACTTTCATGATTTTCCATGATTTGGCATGCTGTTTGGTATTGTTTCATTGTTTTTCAGGTGCCACAGTGTTCCACAGCAAGCGCCATGTGGGGCGGGTGGTGATGTTTATCTACCCCTTCTGTGGCCCTAGACAGATTAGTGCAGGGGGGATCCTCGCAACCTGCAATGAAACCTGTTTTTGATACGACGCGAGGCGGTTCTATTGTGGTCGGACATCTTCGTGCTAACAGGAGGCGACATGGACCTAACAACGGGCGGACATACCCACTGGGAAGTCTCAATGTAATTGATAGATCAATATTGACAAACCACGTGAAATTGAACCGCCCCATAGCTTGTGATTTGCAAGCACATGTCTTTCATGCGGATCCGGATCTCCAATATTTGTTTGATGATTTTCAATCATCATGGCCCTTAACTCCATTAGCCATTACTACCATCCTGGAGCGGATAGAATATTTGATTTTTTCAATATATAGACCATTTGCCCATTAGGGATGGTGCAATACCTGATCTTCAACATCATTAGCCCTCATTAAGCGTCATTAACCTTCATTCTCCATTAACTCCAAGATGGCTATGCACCAACCATCACTAAGTAAATCTAAGTAACCATCTTGGTCATCGGTCAACCCACCTCGGGAGCTCTCAGGTCGTTGGGGACGACGACATCCATGGGGGTCCAATCGTGGAGCTCCAGCTGCAGGGGAAGCCATGGAGTTGTCGAAGATCGCAAGTGATTCAGGTCATCATTCAGATGGCACATCTATCAATAGGAACGCTGACCTCTATTCGATATCGCTCACATGGTGCAGTATCAGAGGTCATCATGTGTCATATGATATCGCCCACCTGGTACTTTATGATATGGTACATGTTTGCTAGATCATCATGACTACTTCATAAATACCTCATAAACATGGTCATGGAATGTCATGAGCCCTCAACAGTTTGGTGTCCCATTGCGGATCATGACGGATCAAAGCCAACAAAGCCATTTTTTCTCGTTATAATCTTTGAAATCCAGCTCCTCATTGCATAATCTTTGAAATCCGTTGCAGATACATGGCCGAGCTGGAATTGTCCATGAGTCCATGCAAAAATCATCGTTCTCAGCGGTAGGCCATCGTCGGCATGTTGAAAGACACAATCGATGGAGCACCCCATGTGGTTTTGTCCATCAATATTTTGTGGCACTGCAAACCATCCAACAAGACCCCTTAGTGATGGGGAAACCACCAGTTTTAGTTTTGGGGGCACACCATCTATGTGCAACTCCATGTCTTTCCGAAAAACCATTTCCAAGTATGATTGGCATTCGCAGCATGGTTCACTGTCTTCATGGCATAGCCAGTTGGTAATTGCTTTATCCCAGAACGTAGAAGACGTCATGCAGCTGACATTGGGGCACCTAAGGATGTTGGCAGCAGCCTTCGGCTGAGTGCCTTGCCGCAAAATATTGCTGCTCTGGGTGGCCCAGAACTTGGGACTGGAAAATGCTAACGCACCCCATGAACCCATGAAAAGTGGCCCAGGCCTGGGGCTAGATTGGCTTGTGATGGGCAGTGAAGACAAGAAGGATATGTGCACAGCAAATATCTGCAGCACCTGCACATATGGTACACCCAAAAGGCTAAAACCTATGGCAGTATATTTCTTTATATTGTGTTGTCCACAGAGAAAGATGGTGGTCATTGTTGGCCGCGAAATTTTGTTCAAAAAGAATGGAGATGCAATTTGACTTCGATGCCAGCCAGCCGCACGCTGGGAGGTACTGGAGAAGCTGTCTCTCCGCTGGTTTGGTTCGGGAACCTGTTTGGATGTGAAGATTTGCTGCCGCTTTGCACTGCCACATTACCAGCAGCACGGGTATATGCTGACCTCTCGGGCATCATTCAACTGGCCAAGAGCAGTTCACGCGCAGGAAAACATGTCGTGAGGGCGGTTCGATCCCCTGCATGAAGAATGGGCTGGTTGTCGTTCCATATATACCAACTAAGCTACCGATGCAAAGGGCTGCGCAAGTCTTGACAACCACTGCACACCACATGGTATATTTGTGCCAAACCTCGCCGTCTCGAGTTCAGAACATCCAACTGCCCGCGGCACACGGGGGACAGGGTAGATCCTTGGCTGCAGATATAAACATGCAGTGCTACATGAGATTCAAACTGGTTTGCAGGTTTCGTTTGGCAAATCTTTTGCTGCTGAAGGAAACTGTCGTTTCTTTCAACCAAGATTTCAGTGGTTGACCTCTACTGTGGCCGAGATTTGTTGCGCTAGTCGGAACAATCACTTCCGAGGTGCCCATGTCGGCGTTGTTCGACTTCCAGGGGCTGCTGGTGGTGGTTCTCCTCAGCATTTGCACTTGCTCCTACTTGAGGACAGGTAAGTGGAATAGGGGGTGATCCCAAGCAGCGGAGATGGTGGATACCTGTTGGAGAGAGATGTTTGGAGTTACCATTGGATGTTCACCATCAATGTCAATAAGGAATTTTAATCCGCGTGCTTAGGGGGAATGGGCATTGTGATTAATCCTATTTTGCGGGAGTCGATGAACAGATGGGCAATGACCCCACCCTGGGTGGTGGTGCGGGCGGCGTGGTGTTCCCGGAAAAGTCCTGAACGTTGAAGGGAAAACTATATTTTTCTCATTTCTCTCCGGCATTACCAGAAACCCTGGTTCAGAAAGGAGAATAGGAAAGGATCCATTTTAGGTGGGACGGGCGAGTCAACACAAGGGAGTTGAAACTTGTTTAATCTCATTTTACTTGCTAGGCTAACCTTCACAACTACATTTGCCTGCGTAGAAGCTCTGCAGCCCTTCATCCTGGTTGTTCCTCTCGGGCAATCAAACATAGCTGGTTGGAAACCTGGGCCACATTCCCAAGGGATATATAGATAAATCATCAACTGAGACCCTTCAGGGTGGCCATCCACAGATTCAGAACTATAGGTTATCAGCCAGTATCCGCCATTCCTTATCAATCTGCTTGATGGTGTTAGGTCCATATATTAACAAGCCAGGATCAGCACCCAGCATTTGAGGTAAACTGGGGGGTGGTTTATCAATGTGAATCCCCATTTTGATCATATTCTCCCGAATCTACCATTCACTGCCATGAATCTAAGCAGCTCCATTAACAGCTTGCGCCCCTTCTTGAAGCCGTGTCCGTTGCCAGGCCGCGCTTTGGGAACTTCCTGCAGCCGAAGGTCCCGGGTCGTTGTGAGTTCACCAGTTCCAGGATGGCGGATGGATTCGCTTCAAGTGAAGCGTTATCCAAGTGAACCACTAGCTGAGCTGACCCATTTGACAAGTAGATAACCATTGGTACTACTTGTATAATGGTTATGTAGCCTATCTATCTATCTATCTATCTATCTATCTATCTATCTATCTATCTATCTATCTATCTATCTATCTATCTACTGATTGGTACTACTTGGTTAGCTAACCCATTTATCAAGTGCTCTTGATTGGTCACATGACACTTGCAGATCGCAAGATCCATCGATGCCAAGTGGGCAGCACTGCCTGCACCATGGATCAGTTCCACTAAATGCATCCGTTATCATCCAATTTTTTAATCTCAACATTGACCTAACTACAGTACAGCTAGTGGGGTATCCCCAAAGCGGTTGATATACCCATTGTTGGCTTTCAGTTGGACCATGGCTAGTGGTTAGTAGTGACTACAGTTGGATGATGTTGGATGGCAATGGTTAAATAGTTATCTCCGTTTTCATCCAACATGGAGTTGATGGCATTGGATAAATAGTTATCGGCATTATGAGTTTAATCAGCATAAATATTGATCTCAACCATCCAATTACATCCAGTTGAAGTTTGATGCTTAGGCTGCCATGCAGCTTATCGATGACAAGCCATGGCAGGCCCCTGGCTTCTTGGGCATGTTTGGCCGCTTCGCAGTGATCGGAGATCGACTGAGCCCTTTCGTGAGTTGTGCCTGTATGATCATGGCGTGCCTTGGTATGGCAAAGTCTGGCTGGAAACATGCTACGTTTTTCTTCTGGCAGAGAGTGTTCCACATAGTCATGTTCCAAGCCGACCATTTTTTGGAAAGAAGCTGATTAATTAATGCTTATGAACTATAATGATTGGCACTAGGATTGTAAGAAGAGAGCAATGTTGACACCAAACTTCTTGGAAGTAAGCGCATATATGTGCATTGGCATATTCAGCGTCGAGCGAACAGTGGACAAGCAACTTTGGGTGCTCAACATCGCTCCCTGGAACTGGCATTCCAAGAAGCCATGGTTTCAGTGCCAGCCTTGCGCTAAGGATATCAACTCTTTTTGTGAGATGACACTCCTGAACCGAAGCACAAACCTGGTGTCCCGGGAAAATCAGACTCCGTGAGCCGTGAGCTTGTGAATACAGCGCCACCACCGCGATGCCAGCAACAAGTCCAAAGAGTCGCGTTCACAGACAAGCTGACAAGAAGAAAAAGTGCTGACAGCCTCTGGACATGGGGTGCTTTCAGGATCACGGGTCAGAGGTTAAAATGGTGGACCTCCAAGACTCCAAGTGCTCGTCTTTTCCCGCGAATGTTTGGGGTTGTAGCCTGGGGAATTCCACTTTTACTTGTTGGCTACTACTGTTGAGTGTCTTGAGCATCGGCTCACATAGAGCAACACTATGCCCTTGCGTTTTTGACCGCTAGCCTTCAACCAACTATTAACCATCATCAACCATCATCAGCCATTATCAACAAGCATCATCAACCATCATCAACCGCAGCTTGCCCTCGTGAAGCATCATCAAGCCTCTCAAACAACAAAGGTTCTTCGCAGAAATTGCTGGCCTCAGGTCTCCTCACCTCAAATCACCCTTGGGTTTGCCGCTCAAAGACGTGGGCTTACGCGCTTGGATGCTCAGTCACTGGCTGATGAAGGTTGACGGTCGGCACTGGTTGATGGCTGCTGGCGTGAATACGCTGCTAGTCCTTGGGGAGATCTCTAGACGTTGGGCCCGCACAGTGGCTGGGAGATGCTGGGAGTACTACTTGCCATGCAGCTGGCCTTTCATGCTTCACTTCCAGGTTTTTTTTTTGGGGGAGGGGATGAAACAGACACATGGAAGCTTTGGAGCAGCTTGCAACATGAGCAGCATGCTGTTCATTCTGTCGGCCCCAGCCTGCACATTGCAGCTGATGGCTCTGTAAGCCTGCAAAGATGCAGGCTTACCCTGTGGTGATCGAATATAGCGATGGAAAATGACAATTCCAAACGGGCAAACCATCTAGAAATGGTTGGCTTTCCATTCACCATCAACCGATCAACCATTGCTCATGAACCGTTCATTTGGCATCACGACTCAACAAATAGCAGTATTCTCACTGATGATGTACCATGATTGCCTATTTGCTATCATATAGTTTGATTACCTCACCGGTAAAATTTGTAATTTTTACCAATTCAATATCATCATTTACCATTTAATATTTACCTCACTAGTCATTAACCAAAGCATTGAGGATTTTCCGTCACACGAGCTCCTCTCGTCCATGGCGGCTGACCAGCCATTGAGCACGCAAGCGCGTGCGGCCTATGATGTGCAACGTTACAGTGAGCCACTGGAGCTGCAAGGCCGTGACAGGCCACATAAAACGGGGTGGTCCTGGTGCGACCACGGGATGACGACCATTGCCATGGACTACCATGGATTACTATAGGATCCATAGGATTACAGTGGATTACTGCTGATTAGTGTGGATTCCCGGTGGAGTACTGCTATTGCTGCTATGGATCATTGTCAAAAGTCAAAATGTGTATAGATTCATTTGTGACACATGTAAAACCTACAGTGATCTACAAACCACCCGCAATGATCTCAATGTAGAATTGAGACGACTAGGGAACAGCTATGCAGATCTCCGCTTGGTTGGATCCGTGGCTGAGGCTTTACAGAGCGGCGCAGGCTGAGTTTCGACCCAAATGCCTCACTCACTTGCGACGCTTGCCTCACCATTTTCATGGGTAGGGATGGAGCTGTGGGCATGGTAAGTTCAGGGCAATAGAAACATGTCACGTCAGGATGTGCGGTATTCCAAGATCAAGCACAAAACATTCGGGATATGAATCACAAATATCACAAGTAATCACAACTATAGGGATCTAAGAGGACTAGGAATATATAGGCGCCTGAAAGCGTGCAGCATTTTGATACTGACTTCGCTGGTGGAACTGAGATCACGCGGCTTGTGACCTACAGGTTATGATAGTGTGAACATCAGCTTCACCAATGCTGGCTCCTACAGACGCTCAGAGCGGAAAGGAGATTTGGCTGCAGATTGGAGTTCCAGCCACCCGTGGCTGGGTCCTTTGCACACTGTGGTTGGAACATGTTTGAACAGATTATTGAGATGGTTGGAACACATCATTGATATTCTTGAGAATTACAACTGAAAAGTTCACCAAAGAAATTTGAGCATTTTCAGCAACAATATATTGTCAAGTTTCTTTCAGAACGCTGAGAGCTTTTCTTCGAGGCAAGCATGTCGAGCCTCTGGGCAAGATCTTTGCTTCTTCGAAGATGCTTCCCAGCAAGGCAGCAACAGCTTAGGTTTGACTTTGACGTTTCCTGTTGTTGTTTGTGTCGTGGTCACTGCATTCACAAGGGACATGCGGCGCAAAGTGTCGATTCTCCATCGCTTCCCGACCAAAGTGCATCCTCAATATGTTGGTAATTTTCAGGTGGACCGCAGCGTGCACGAGTACATGGGGGATCTTTCAAAACAGTACAGTACCCAATAGCTGGCTTAGACAATCCCAAGAAGGTAGCTTTGTTCTGGCATGTTCTGGTTTATCAATCAGTGTGATTCCTTCTCGCGCAAGTCCTTTGCATATCCACAGGCCTTTCACATTATTCATTGTGGAACCAGATCGTCCGACAAATCATAACAAGTCGACAGCAACATCAAGAAGAGCAGATGCTGCAGCAACCGCGATGTCAGGCTACCTTGCCGGATGCGATGATGCGTCCAAAGTATCCAGCAAAAGTCCCTTGGCGGAAACAAAATTGTGATTCACAAGAGGGTCTTCCAGGGCAGATGGAGCCATTGGAGGATACACTTGATCCTTTGTGCAAAAGAGATCCAAAGAGAACAAAGATTGGTTGGTTGGATCTAGGTTGCAACAAGATCCGGTGAGAACTTTGTTGTAAGAATATCTAGGTTGATTGGCGGTTGCTGGTTCAGCGGCGGATTTCAAAGGTCTAGGGACAGATGACAAGGTCACGATGATCGTTTTGGACTGCCTGAGGCGGTGGAGAAGAGCAATATTTCGTCTCACCGTTCGAGGAGGCCAGATGGTTTGAGCAACCCCGACACCGGATAGGCGAGTGAAATCTATACACTATACACTTTAGGTGAGGCCAGGTCGGTTGGGGGAAGGGATGTATGATCATGGTTGATCATCTAAATCCAACCATGGGGAATGCGATTTTTTGATACGGGCCAGAAACCGGAGATGATCAGCAAGACTGGGCAATACACCTCCTTTAACGAACAGACTGGTGGATACACTAAATAAAAGGAGTTGCCAATTGGCAGCTCATGTCCCACCTGAGTGAAGTCAGGGGGGACCGATATTGAGTTGGCCCATATAGGTGATGCAAATGTGATGCAATGTGCCTAGCAGCGCTTGAGCTTAGATGACCCAAGACCACCGGCATGGAAATGTCGAAGCCAATGATGTCAGGTCCTCGGGAGCCAGCTCACGTCGTTCAGCTACGCAGGCGGGAGTGGTTTTGGGACGCTTGTTGAGCCCTCACCACGCGGATCATGAGATGCACTGAGCTGCAACCAACAGAACCTTCACAGTTTTTAACCATGTCTAGCCATTAATCATTGTCGGTTATTATCCCCTATCATTAGCCACTTTAACCCGTCTTGGTTGTGGACTAACCCAGCTGAATCTCGTCAACAGCATTCAACAGCTACCTGCATCAGGTCGATCTACGGTGGCCTTGTGCGGCACCCTTCGAAAGACCAAAGAGCTGCGGGGAGCCCAAAGGGTTGGAGGTAGATGCACAGGACATTACCTGACAAAATCCTTGGGTTCGCTTTGCTGCGGGAAAATGATGAAGGCATCACAGAAGGATGGAAAGATAAATAGAAACTCTATTATAAGAATGACCTATCTGGATGGAACCTCTCATCCACTATACCTTTATCTATCTTTCATTTTTTGGAATGCGTGCGTTCCCAAGATCGGCCCAAGCCAGCACCATTGCATCCCAGCTGGAAGGTCATAGCTTGGGAGCTCGAAAGCACAAGAAGTTGGCCATGGCTTTGGGATCTGCCGTCATGAAGCTCCTTGGATAGCCATGAGCGTGAAACATTTTTTGGGTCGGAGAGGTGTACCAGTCATGGTTGGATCAAGGGGTCGGCCATTGGGTAACAGACATAGACATCTACAACCAAGGTTGTGCAGGTGAACATCTCATCATTTGCACTTTATTCAGTTTGGATATTCTGAGATGTTCACCAGCGGTGTGAGATATTGATAGTAAAGAAAGGGAGAATCGTCATCATGTGCGGGAGCATCTAGTAATCTAGTACTACTCGTAGCAGCCAAGCAGTAGAAAGAACCCACGATTCTTTTCACAACTTTGCTGCCCGATTTGGCATGGAATTTGCCAGCTTGGGATGGGTGAGCGCTCGAATAGCCATTGATGAGTGGTACCTCCAGAGCTGCGTTCTGCGTCATCATGCTACACATGTGCGTTGCCCCACACGCTCTCTTGGTGCCAATTTGCCTCAGATTCTTGCTTTGCATGAGCACGCCCAAGCTTAAGCTGCACAGACACAATCTGACGACTATGCGGAAAGAAAGCCAGTAGCAGGAGAGTTCCAGTATTATCGCATGCCTGGATTTTTTGCAGCCAGAACCATTTGCTGTTTTTGGCAGCGTCCAGTCTTTCTTTGTATTTGGGCCAACCAAAATCTGAGGTGCCCCAGCTCCCAAGAGATTGGCTTGCATGAGCCCATGCCTCGCAGCACGGCGATGGTTCAGCGTGGTGCTATGGTGACTTCCCCAAGTTGCTGGAAGTAATGGAGAATGGTAGCTAGCCATGTTGAGTAACAATCATAGAATGGCCAATGCATCTAAATGATAATTAATAGATCATAATAGATCTGAATAGCAACTGCATGTGATCGTTGATGACCCAGTTTCCATCCACATGATGAATCTCGGGATGCTTGGAGAGCACCCTTGGTCCACTTGTGCGGACAGACCCTCTGATCGTTGCCTCAGGAGTGTGTTCAGGCAACATTAGTCATCCTTAATCGGGATTTGCGGTCGGAGGGTTCCTAGACTTATCGCTACTGCTCGCATCTCATTGTGCCCTGGGGCTTGGCGATCATCGATGATCATCGTTTTGGTGACAGTGAGTTGCTCAGAGCTCCCATTGCAACAGCACAAAAGATTATGCAAGGAAAGCTAAAGTAGTCCATGCTTTTGGTTGGCTGTTTGGAGAGTGCGGAATCGGAGATCAAGGTATTCGCGAGGGAGATGAACTCGGCCCACGTCACAATCCGTTTCTGCAACTCGGCGAGCAAGACTTTTCCTTCAAAAGGCACATGAAGATGAGTATAGGTCAAAGATGGTCAGAGATTGCCAAACATGCGGAGGTAAACAATGATGAATGTCAACACAGTGTCAGCGTCGCTCTAAGCTCCTGTTAGCTCCCTGTTGCACCAGTTGGATCCAGTTGGTTTGTAGTGTTTCACCAGTTGGTTTGTAGTGTTCATCAGGACACTCCCTATGGCGTGTCCCGTTGTTTCCGCCCTGCGTCCCTGTAACGTGGACTGTGTTCTGACTACCAAGACCAGTATATCAGCATCATTGTCATGTCCACCATCATCAACCGTTATGTATCTCATCAATTGTTGCTCATGATCCCCTATGGCGAACCATTAATTCACCACCCATTTTCTGGTGCTTACTGCTTGCTATGCACCGTTCGCCACCACCATTCGTGCCATCAGCCCAGGACTCGTTTCTTGGACCGCCAGCCCGGCGGAAGCTTCTTCGCTGGGTCGGGGTTGTCTGCTGGGAAGGTGACGGTGCCTTGGCGTCGGGCACGGGTCATGCCTCACCAGTGGAGTGGTCGCTGGGTGACCAAGAAGACCCCAATGGATGGAGGGATGAATGGATGATAATGAATTCATGGATGGATTGTTTTCCGTGCTGGGTTTTTGCCACTGCGCAGTTTGATGCATTTTGGGGAACTTTGCTGGCTGATGGTTTTTCACATGTTTCAATTATCCCCAGATCTCCCCAGTATTTACAAACGCTCGGTTGGTTGACAAGCATATCATTCATAGGGCTTGAAACCAGCAACCAGGTTGGATGGTTGGTGGGTACCACCATGGGGAGACTATATGTTTCATAGGGGTGGCTCCACCACCAACCGGTATAACTACGTGGCACTTGGGGAAGTCCTTTCACTGCCGAGGCACTGCCGGCCGCCGGGACCTTGTAAGGCTCCGCCGGGGCAGCGCCATGGGCCACGCAATGCGGGGACATGTGGGGTGAGTTCTGTGAAGCAGCGCTCGGACTCACATGGGGTGAGTGTTGCATCGGTTGTTCCGTGTTTCAGGTTCTATTTGCTTGGAATCACTGGTTCATGATGCCTCCCAGTGTGGAGGGCGCAGTCAAAATTGTCCGGGTTGGCATGTTTCTACACCCAACTGGGCATGTTTCACCCAACTGGCTTTGCAATAGCTTCCTTTAGGGGTTTTCCTGGTTGACTGTACTTTGTGGTACTTGTAAAGTTGCAATCCTCAATAGAGAAAACCTTTGGTGTGAACAGGTCCGGGCATTTCTAGAAATCGTCTCACCCTGGATGTTTATTGCAAACATTTGCAAACGGTCGTCCAACTAGTTCCAGTGAATCATCACTATGATTTTTTACTCTGCATGTGTTTAGATTGAATTTGTCATCATGTTTTTTATTGATGTCACTCTTGAGTACCTGCTGCGCCTAGCCTGCAGATGAACCCACATGATCTTTGGTGCAGCCGGTTGGTCATTAAGGTCCTGACAGGGTGCCGCAGTTTGCTGACCTGCTGGGCACACGTCGAATGCTCGTTGTGATCACTGGCGAATGTCAGGGATCATTGGCCCAGCGGCATAGCATGGCGTTGCGATGAAGCTTTGATCATCGACGTTTGCGATGTTCCTAGGGGCAGGTCACCCCGACAGAAAGAGAATCCAACTCAGCACATCTCAGCACGGTCAATCTAGTTTACATTGTGGGCGATTATACACACTGCTTTGCAGGGCAGCAATGATTTTACACTATGGGCAAGCACCAATGAACTCAGCGAGCTTCATTTGGTTTGACCTCAGGGTGAACCTGCAGCAAATGTTTCACCTTAGTACCAAGTGTCGCGCTTCAAAAGTGCTTCGTTGTGAACTCAAAGTTGGCCCCGCTAGTGTGCTTCTTCAACTCTTCAACACCGTGAGTGATGAGGAAAGAAATCTTGGCAAATCTATGCAAATCTGAGAAGAGCTTAAATGTGCTTGATTCAGATGTCAAGACACCTTACCAATCTCATCCAATCGCCCATCTCACTTTCCCTCAGGTCGTCAACCGAACGGACTTCTACCGCTGCCGCAGCAACCCGTTGCTCACTGTCGGAGCATCAGGGGAAGCTGGGGACCTTCCATGCTTGGCAACTCCGGGGGACGAGTCATGGCTGTTGTGGTCGTTGATGTTGGTGGCTGGTGGAATCCCTATGGTTCTCATGTGCCCTGACAGGCTCTTGCTCCCACATGTTCCCGCGATTTCCCATGGTTGTTGATGGGTTGGTTTCATTCGCTTGATACTCGTCATACCGAATCAACCGAGCGAAAAGCCACGGAGGTTTGAGCTGCTGCTGGGCAGCACGAGCGGCCGCTGCGCTGGTGGTGGAAAAATGGCCATGGTTACCGGCAACTTTGACCAGCAACATCCAGCAACTCCCACAAAACTGCATGCCTGACGCTGGTTTATATGTTTGAGGGTGAAAAAAGTATGGAAAAGTGTCATTCTCATGCAAGAAACATGGATGACACGGGAAATGCATGCTTTTTGCTGTGGACAGTAGCCTCGTACCCCACGGAGTACTCAAGAGACTGCAGCCTGGACTCTGTCCAACCTTCTTGGCAATCTCTGGGTGTCGTGGACACATCCGCCAGCCAACTGCATGACTGCAACCCCCTTCTCCATGGTGCTTGCAGTTGTGTTTCTAAGCGCAACATTGCACAACAACCCATGCACAAAGAATCAACGCGCGTTACTGGCAGTTCACATGAGATCGTAGAGGATGACATGCAAATTTCTTGCTGCCTCGATAGCACCCCAAAAACAGTGCCAACAGCCATGCAACAGCAAGGGTAAGTCCACGACTGGCTTACGCCCCCCCTCCAAAGGGGGTAGGGATGTTGGGATTCCGATCCTTCGCTATAGCAGCAGGACAACACTTGCGTTAGAGTTTTGACAATGCCCAAGTTCCAGAGTTAGAATAGTAATGTGCTTAACTTCATCCATTTTTTTCGCTAGTTATGGTCAATAATTCAAAAAATACTTGATCTTTCACTATGGTGATAACCTCTGTTGATAGTGCTCGGAAGCATTTTGTTGGCCCCCAGCTGCGCTAAATTCGTTCGCTCAAAATCCCCCTTGGTATCCCTTGACAAAGCCCTGCTGGTGACCATGCAGTGATGCCATGGGCGGCCAAGACTGGGCAGATGGCATCAGCCGGAGATCCCAAAGGTGCAGATCGAGCTGGTCGTTGCTTAAGGTATGGGGATGTATGAGGTGAGGCGCTTTCAAAATGCCCGGTGCTCCAAGAGCTGAAGATGGGTTGATGATGGTTAATCAGCTCAATCATGGGAAAGCATTGAGCCCAAATTAATCTATTGATGGGGGTAATGATGGGTTAATGATGGTTAATCACCCGAATAAGCCCCACTTGATGATTTCTGTAATAGTGGTAGGTTTCAACCACCAATGCTTAATGAAAAGGTTGGTGATGGCTTGTGATCATCAGCAATTTGCGAATAGACACTAGGAATGATCAGTGACGATGGATAGTGGTCAATTCTGACAAATCATGCTTGACACCAATCATGATCGCTGGAGCTTTTCTGCAATGGTTGGCCCTTGCAATTCTCATATGTATTGACCAATCAATCCTCAAGTGCTAACTGTCCACGGTCGTTGGTTGCTCCCAGTGTGGCTGACCCTTTCGCACTTTGGCACTAACCGTGTGCAGAATGCGAGATGGGTCCAGATGACCCCATGAAATGGTTCACAGCATCATGACACATCGCAGTGATATTCAGAATCAGAATGCAGGCGTTCTTTCTCACTAGCAGCCCAGGCTTTTGCCTCAAGGGCTTTTCAGATAAGGTGACGGAGTAGTGCATGACTTCCGGAGAGGACGTGTGAATACTTCAAGGGTGGCTTGATTTACCCACCCACCCACAGTGCCCAGATGGCAAAATGCCATGAGAAAGGTTTAGCTCGAAAGGAAACTGGACCAGGAACCATTGACCCTGCTTGAACAAAGGGAATGTTGGCCAACCAAGCAGCTGCAAATCCAGGCAAGCCAACGTACTGTGTCGGCTGAGGATTTGAATTACTTGACTGAACAATATGTCATCACCTTATTTTCGCAGCATAACCACACCCCAGGGGTATCCATTGGTTTGCTCCTTGAACCAATTGGATCTGAGGTGTTGAGGCTCTGCACAAAGAGGCAGACAGCATCCAACAGTGGCTGGCATCCAACGCAGGCCCAGACCTTTAGGGAGTGCCAAGTTCCTAGAAGGATCTCCCTTGCAATCCTGACATGCTTCATCAGTTGGGGCTCAGTGGTTTTCCATAGTTTTACCAGTCGTTTTTTACCTGTTTAGGAGCATTTCTTTCACATCATCTATTTGGGATTATTGGTGACGATGGTCCGAATGCAATGCCCCTGGGAACAGGCAATCCATTGCCGCTGCGCATGTGAGAAGCCACAGTCTCTGACAACAAATGATGGTGGTCTACAACCCTCGGCGGCCGCGATGTCTATGCCCACAAATTACCTCACAGAACCACGACTGGTCACGATGATTAGGCATTTGGCAAGTCATGGCAAGTCACTTCAATATAGATTTGAGATGATTTGAGCATTTGGCAAGTGCGATAATGGTCATAAACAATCAACTGACATAGTGGTAGTATGTATAGTTATATAAATTTATGTAAATTTATATAAATTTATATGAATTTATATACTTGGTTTCGTTTTATCCGACGCTTCTGTTGCTCATTCGATTGGTCATACCCAGCACTACTTGTGCCACAGCATCAAGCCCCTGCAGGTGACGGCAAGCGACGCAGGTCACCACAAGATGTGGCAGGTGCGAAGCGGGGGAGATGCGCATGGCCATGGTGGTTTATCCCATTTGGCAGTGGGTCAATATTAACCAACCAATAATGGGGACAATGACCAACCATTCTATAGGGAAACCAATGGTTAATTATGGGGAACCAGGGGTACAGGATTTTGACCCATAGCCATTTGGTTCCTGACCATGTGATTCATCGGAGTTCGTTGGATGAGGGCCTCCAAAAGACAGCACCTACATCAGAACATAGTCAGAACATAGTCAGAACATACGAAAGCAATTGTTGTTCCGCTTTTTCCCAATGATCAACCAAATTGACGTGTGCCTCGCAAGTGACAGCACATTCCAATTGGAACTGTCCACTAAGTGATCGGTGTTTGTTTCCAATGCGATTGGCCGATTGAAAAAAAAATGCAGCATGTGTTGGAACACAGGCCGCTAGCCAGCTGAGATTCAAAAATTTGTCAGAATGGAAACTGCAACTGCCTTGTGCATTGTCACAGCAACTTAACATGAGTAGCCAAGGCTATCCACTGCTTCGTGTTGGCATTGCAGATATAATCAGATCTCCCATGTGCGAATGCCACAGCATGCAGGCACGTTGGCTAATCTCGAAGGCCAACTTGCCCGGTTGAAGCAGCAGCTTTCAGTTCGTTCAGAGGAGGGGCTCCGTCAGCACTGCTGGGACGTTTCACGGGTGGTACTTGGTGACATTGAAAGAGCAAATTTGAAACCATTTGATTTTAGGTGGAGGTAGCTGTTTCTCATAGTCTTTGATTGTGTCCAGGTGATTGATTGAATTTGGTTGATATTGTTTGATGCAGGGATGTATGCTAGTGTCATGTTGCAGGGAAGCTGAGCAGCTGAATGCAACCGATGCTTTCGGCAAGGAAAGTCTCCGGGGTTCTACTGCAGAGGCAGGATCTTCATGCACCACGCTCGAAACTCAACAGTCTCTCAGCATCTTTTAAATTTAATATGTGCAGAGAGAGTTGTGGTGAATAGCTATATGGCAACCCTATGATTTAATCTAATCTAGTAATACATGGTCCACCCTTCCTGGACAATTTAGCTATTGGGTCTGACCTTTCCTGTGGCTAGCTTTGACTAGCAGAAGGATCCCAAGGGCAATGCTTGTTACATCCTTTCATTGGCTCTCGAAACTTCTTTAAGAAGCTGTTGACAGATTCCTGATCGGATGGAACGTGGCTTTGGAAACAAAACATGTGCGTATTTTGATGTATTTTGTCCTTTGCCGCTTCCCACTTCACAAGCTGATCATTTGGATTGTTACTAATAACTATAGAATTGTGGTTTCGCGGTGGGCTCCCCTGCAGCCTACGAAGAAGGAATGACAGCATACACCTCCTCTGTGATGGACATTATTTACATAACCTCCCGTCTTGCGGCTGAATTTCTTGCCGCTTTCATTTCGGCTAGAAATACAACCGTTTCTTGCAGAGAGCAACTTATTTGTGACATTCCAGGGAAAAGCACCCTGATGGAATTAAGCCGTGGGTATGCTGAAGGCTGATATCGCCATCACATAACCCTCATCATCATCCATGATCACCACCATCATCGCGATTATTGTCATCGTCATCACCATCATATCATCATCATCATCACCATCATATCATCATCATCACCACCACCATCATCATCATCATCACCAGCATCATCGTCGTCGTCGTCGTCGTCGTCGTCGTCGCCGCGTCATCGTCATCGTCATCGTCATCGTCGTCATCATCATCATCATCATCATCGCCA
>VSDK01012836.1:173587-194871 GCA_009767595.1 Symbiodinium kawagutii | reverse complement strand
TGCAGTGGAGGCGGCTACTTCCCATGCACCGTTTTGATGCTGCGCCCTTGACGTGTCGTGTTCGAGATTTGGAAAATTTCTTGGTGCAGTTTTAGGATCTTTCAGTTCAAAGCCATCGGAAAAGGAGTATTTTGCTCACAATCATCGGGCTCGTGAACGGTTTCAGCAGGTGCTGCTGGATTGAAAAGCTTACTGTTTGGATGTCATTGACTTGTTCAACAAGAGAAGGAACAACCCACACTGAGCCGTTCAAACTTGCGTACAAGACACAGTCACTCAATTTTCTTCAGTGGCACGGATGGCGGCTACATCCGCTCAACGATTCCAATTCCCATGTCCACCCCCTGCGCGTAGGTTTGCACCCTGATCATCAACAAGACTATCATCCTGATCAACAACGACTATACTATACTATACTATATACCAGATATATCGTTGCTTATTAGATGTTCTTATTCCCTATGTTTCACCCAACATTCAACCATCAACCAACCATCATCACCGTGCGACTCGTCTCTGGGTGTCGCCTGGAGCTGTCGCGACCGTGGAGGTTCCACATTTGGAACAGCTCCATGCACAGCTTCAAGACCTACGTGGCCGGTACATTGCGACTTGGACATACGAAATGGACGCAGCTACGTCGATCTGTGGCATTGGAGTTACCCTCTTGGTAGCCCCAGACCTGGAAATGGATTATACATCTAAAAAACAGCTATAGATTTCAGGGACAATCCTTTGAAATGGATGATGATCACCATTGATCACCATATTTTACAGGGAAAATCTGTGGAAAACCAGAGTTTTTGACTGATGATGCATGATACTGCTGTGCCTGTTTGAAAGGGAAACCCCTCTTAGAGAGGAGAAACCAGCTATAAACGGTGGGGTATACATTACTATGTTAGATTGCCAGCGGGTAGCTGATGCATTTACATGTGTGAAAAGTCAATGCGCATCTGATTGCGTAAAAGTACAGATGCTCAAGTATCTATGTATTGATGATTGTGTATGTGTGCGTGTGCGTACATGTGTGCTTTTTTGCTGGCACTTGCGATTTTCTTTTGTTTTCGATCTACGTATTTGCGAGTGTGTGTGTGTGTGTGGGTGGGTGTTTCCATTGGTGGATCAGTAGATTGTCATTATGTAAATTTGCAGCTGCTATACACGTGTACTTCCGTGCCTTTGCCAATTTGCATATTTACATTTGTGCAGGTTCATGTTTATGTGCGTGTGTGTGCGTGTCTTCAACTGCATATCTATTTGCCTACTTATCTTAGTAATTACTAAGACGTGCCAAGTTTGTAATTTGCTTCAAATTACGCATGTGTATATGTTCATCAGACATCATGTTATGGTAGTTGCCTCACATCATGGTGTGTTATTGTTTAACGGTGTGCTTTTTGATTCTTTTTGGTTGGGCCTTTATATTAAGTGCATTAGTGATGAACACTGACTGTTTCCATTCTTGTTTCTGTTTTTCAACCTCGGATGATCTGATTGCGTTTTGTTTTTCCCCTCCTTGATTTGCACTACCCATCTATTTCCCATAAGTATTTTCCACCATCAATGAAGCGTAAATGACCACGATCAAACCATCAATCCAAATATCAATCTAACCATCAATGAAAATTCAAAAAACAATCAACAAACTAACACTAATTAGCAATAAAACCATCAATTAACTATAAACTATCGATACCCCGTACGACTCACCACTTGTTACAGTAGTGGATGACCTCTCCCCGTTAGTTTTCTGCCCTCTAAACCCTGAAACTACAAAATTTATAAAATATTTTACGATAAAATGTTAGGATAAATATTATGTAAAGAAATATTTATCATAACCTAATATCTAAAATAATTGGGCGTGGTTATTCTTATTCATTTTTTTCTTCTCCTATGCTCTATGGTATTACAGTGCCTACCCCATTGAGAAGAAATAACACCGCATTTACAAGCATTGCAATGAAAAAATTCTTTGCCATCAATAAATCTTTTCCAGTCGGGCTGTTCTTCATTTTTAAATTCTTCAGGGTGCTCTTTCCTCCTTAACCTGTCCTTATGGTAATCAGTCTCTTCGTGTTGAGTTTTCTTACATAATCTCAATTCATACTCGCATACTTCACAGTAGTAATTTCTCAACCCATATTTTATAACTGGTTCTTTTACTTCTCTTACTCGTTCAATTCCTTCTTTCTTACATCTACGGTATTCCTTCTTGTCTTCAATACATTCGTCACATAGTTTTCTGGGTCCAGTAAATTCATCCTCTTTCTTGGATGTCTTACATCTAGAACATACTTTATAAACAATTTCCTCCATACATTCTAATGCCCTCAATTCTTTAAATACTTTTTACATAAAGTTATTTTATCTTGTAATGAATTAATTACAAGATAAAACTATTTATATTTACAATGTTCATTTATATCTTCTCCTTGTTGCTGGCGCTACAGTTGCACTTAACACAGTATGCTACACAATTGGTTTTTGTATGACACTGGTTGCAATCCAGTCTCTGTGCTGATAGGTTGCTGTATATATTACCTTCACTAATGGCAACATCAAAATCTTTTCCACAACATCCACAGCAACTATTCAACCGTTCATGTAGCCACTCAGCATCAATGTAATTATCATTATCAATTTCTCTTTTACCTGCTCTATCTTGCTCTTTGTATGCTTGTACTTTTCTATTCAGATAGTGCATTATACATCTTTTATTAAATATATCTTCCTTATCATCACTATACCGGTAAAACTTTACATTATTCAAATCAGTACAGCGAGTTATGCAAGTCCAAAGCCAATGCCTATCTGCCCTGTAATGTTTATAATCAAAAATTGTTATATTATCATCTACACTTGTACCCTGTACGCTATGACAAGTAAAACAGTAAGCAAATATAAGACTCTTTCTCAAAGTCTGTAAGGGTACATATTGTTGCTTCAATGTCTTAACATCTTCTAAAAGCACCCTATCAAACAAAATATTTTTAATTCTGTATCTGAAATTAACATTTAACTTAACATTTTTTAACTTAATGTATTCTCTGCATATTACTTCTTCATCAATCTCGTATTCCCTTGTTTTGTTTTGTAGTTCCCTTATTCTTCTTGAAACCTCCCTACAAGTATCATTTAAAAAAGCAATGTTGCTAGTTGATGCTGTTATATCATCAGTGTATTCAAAATACTTTTCAATGATTTCTGTTTTAGACAACTTATGTAAAAATATGTCGTCGTGGATGTTGATGATTTTTTGTTTATCTTCTTCTGTCTTAAGTCTTTTGCAAGTGTTTAAGTGTATTCTATATTTAAAGATTTTGTTCATACATCTGTCGGCATACTCTTCATAATTTAAAGTGGTTGTTAAATCTACTATTGGCTTCATTTGTTTAGCATCACCTGTTGCTATAACAATTTTTTTAGGATTGTTTTTTTCAAACTCCCATACCTTATTATAAAATAATCCTCCATAACAATAAATCTCATCAAATACAATACAATCATACTCAGAATAATCAAATGGCACTAACTTTGTATCTCCAATACCTACACCAAAAAACTTATTTGTTGTCATTGCATTGTCTCCATATTTTTGTACTAGCTTATTGGTATGACATACGAATAGCACCTTATAACCTAACTTAACCATCTCTTCAGGTATAAAACTTTTACCGCTTCCGGGTAGTTTTGCAGTAATGAATGCATGTGGTACATCCAATTCAACAATTTTATCTATAATGCTCTTGGTGTTATATTCATCTTCAATAGGTATGAATTCATTTTCAAAAACTGGTATTGGTACTTCCTCGTTCTTAACTATTTCATAATTTACACTAGGTAATATGATATTTTCATTATGCTTGCTTACCCTCCATCCTCCTACATCATTATGAAAATCTAATACCTTTTTAGCCTTTTCAACATTGAGTGTATCAATTACAAATGCATCAGTCTTGACACTATAAACCTTAATCTTATTCTTATTTAATATCCTGTATGATTTCCACATATGAAGGTTATGCATTTGTAAAAGTAATTCTTTAATGTACCTATATCCGTTCTGTAGTACCGCTTTATCCTTAAAATTCAAAAAAAAGTAATTCTGTAATATCCTATCATTGCCTTCTACATCTTCTTCTGTTTTACTTATCTTATGCAGTTTCCCTCCATATTCTGCTTGGTATTCTAATGCTTCCTCTAGGTGAGCGAATGGCATACTCTTAGTAGAAGTTGAACCTCCTTTCTCTAGCAAACCGTAATTAACATTGCCTAGCAACTTCTTAATCAATTTGTCTTCTTCTGGGTTTTTGCTAATTTGGTCTTTCATTAGTTCTTGGTATATCTCTTTGTAATTGACACCGAATGTTTTACTTGGTTCTTTGTATGCTAGTAGCTTAATATGTTTTTTAGCGCTCTCATCTTCTTCAAATACTTCCTTTAAAACATTTTTATACATCAAACCCTTATCTTTATTAAATAACAATCTGTATTTCATTTTTATGAGTTTGTTTTCAGGTACTTCAACCTGAAAAAATGTAAGGTCGTTTAATCTATCAAAATCTACTGTGTCATCATAAACTTGCCAAACATCAAACTGCCAAAACTTGGGTATTTCTTTCATCCTATTGAATTGATATGTGTATGCTCTTGTGCCATCAATCTCACTTATTGCTTTTGGTATGTCCTTCTCTCTCCATAATAAGCCACTTGGTACGATAGTCTTGTATTCATCTAATATCTGAATATCAATGTCAGTATAATGAGATTTATGACAGGGATTAAATAAAGCTTTATTGAACTTAAACATTGCTGAACTCATATTGTTATATGTATCTTCGTCATCAAGTGTAATGCAACCATCAGCGGAAGATTTTATTAAATTTTGGGTGCGGATTTTGTATAAGATACCATTCATTTTTAACCTAATGTCTGTTATAATGTTTGTCTGATGTGTTGCTCCCGCCTCATAACCGTTATTAACTAAATCAAAAAACAATTTAGTGAGGTCATTGTCCCTAGATACTAGATGTATCTTATCTACATCTTCAGGTACTTCAATCTTCAGAATATCATTAATATCAGAAATCATTTTGTGTTTAGGTGGCTCTTCATCTTCATTTATGTAATAATCAGTGGATGCTTTTACTATGGGTATGTCTTGTGTTATTTTTTGTTGCAGTTGCTTGATGTCGTAATTTAAAGCGTAAATATGTTTATTCTTAACAAGGGCATAAAAGGTCTTAATATGATGGTTTCTGACTGGCGGGTCATATCTGTAAATTAAGGTGTTGAAAAAATCCAATATCCTAACTGAAATCCTGAACTCAATAAATACCTTTTCCATTTCTTTAATGGATGCCCCTTTTTCTGTAAAATCATCTCTGCCTATAATCTGACTAATCCTTTCAACTGTTAATCTGTTTCTTTTTGTCTCACTCATAATTGTATCTCCATAGTAGTCTATCAATGCATTTCTCCAGCACTGATTTTTCATGTAATGTCCCTTCTCAATGCCTCTTTTAATTGTATCCGCATCTGTGTTCAAATGAGTATGAATGTACTGATGGTAAATATCTACATTAGTTGCATCAGTCAAGTTTGTAGTCATTATGTCAAACTTCTCACCATTCTTAACTAATTGTACTGACTTAATTTTAATACATCCTAGGTTGTCATAATTTGCTGTAAGTGTCTGAATGGTTGCTCTAAAATCATCATCATCTTCAAGTAAGTGGATTATCTCCCAGAACTTTGGATTGACATTATTAGGTGTTCCAACATCTGCTCCATTCTCCCATCTAAATACTCTATGACCTATGACATCCTTTGGAAAATCAGTTGCTTTAATTGATACATTGGATGCATCAAAACTCAATGTAAAATAATGCACTCCATCATGTGTAAATGCTTTTCTAGTGGCTATACTACTTTCTTTTAAATCTCCCTTGTAATACTGGTATAAAACATAATCAACAAAAAAGGTTTTCTTCTCTTTTGCTTTTGCTTTTTCTTTTTTCTTTTCATTTAATCTATTACTTAAAGTTTCTGAACCTTTCCACTTATCAATATTGTCCTTAAATTTTGTAAATGCTTTATCATATATTTTTTTATCAGTGGATAATAGGCCTTTAATCATACTTTCAGCAGTGGCTATTTTAGCGATTTTTCTGTCTTTGTAAAGTTGGATAATTTGTTTAACGCGCTTTTTAGTTGCTTGTGTAGTGTTTGCTGTGGTATTTTCTTGCACTAATTGTTCTAAGGTGTTAATCTGACTTTTTACAAATTTATCCATATATAAGATTACTATATTAATATTATAATGCAATTTTGTCTTTAAATACTTTTTCTAGTAAAATTCATTAAAGACTAGACTTTCAGTAATTCAAACCTTTGTAATGGACGAGTGTAGCCTTCTAACTTGAAATATGTCTGCCCTAATTTTTTAATAATCTCTTGTACAGTATATTCTCCTTGAAGCCAATGACTTGTGCGTTCTTTTTCAGTAATACCTTTCTTCCTCATAATCTTCACCTTATCACCTACAGACAGTTCTGGGTATATCTTATTCTTCTTTGCTTTCATTGCTACATTCATTCTCGCCTTCAGTTCATTCTTGTTCTTCCTTGCTTCATTTGGGGTCATCCCTATTGATGAATGAACATCTTTATTATTATATGTTACCATAATCTCCACTATGTAGTCGGTCCATTGAATATTTTGCTTACCTTTCTTCTCATCATGTTCAACCCTTTTAAAAAGCATATCTTTAAAGGTCCTAGTAAATCTATCAATAAAAGCGGGACGGCCTCGTGTTCTATGTAGTTCAATGCCCTTCTCATCTAAAAACTCCTTAAACAAACTTCCGCCTATTGCTCCCTCATCATCTGTGAAAAACATTTCGGGAGTGTCGCCCATTTTCTGCATCCCTTCCATTGTCCCCGCTATTACTTTTGGAGCTTCCTTAGACTTAATAGGCACTACAACGGCATATTTACTTAATACATCAATCATTGTTAAACCTACTCTAAATTTTTGTGGCGTTTCAATGTCATCCTTAGAAATGAAAAATAAGTCTAGTTGATATGAATAATTATTGTGAGGAGCAACAAATGAGTTGTAACCACGAGGCTTCTTTTTGACTTCTACATTATTTCTAAAGAATTCTTCAACATCCTTTATTGTTATTGTCTTGTCCTTTTCTTTTGCATCCTTGAGGGTCTTGGCCTTGGATTGAAAACCGCTTCTGTCATAATATGCGTCATTAATGATTTTTTGCTTACTACTATCGGTCATTAGAATAGATTATATAATAATTTTTAATTATATCATCTATTCAACATTTACAATCTTATATGTTTCTCCTTTGTATTTTCTGGGTTTTGTTGCCTTTATATTATCAGTAGTGGGTGCAGTCTCATAAGTTTTTGGTTGGGGTGGTATTTCAACTTCCCCATTTGCAATCATTTTATCCATTACTTTCCTTCTGTAATGTCTTATCGCACTGGCTTTTTTAGTTTCCATAAATTCCTTTTCATGTCTTCTTTTTTGGTAGTATAACCTGTTATACAGTGCGAGTTGCTCCTTAATTTCATCCAAAGTCATTTCTTCAGGTGCTGTAGATGTCATTATATAATATAAACCATATTTCTTTAAATAGTTTTTTACACTAAATATTACTTAACTTTCATCCTCATATTTCTTTTTAAGTTTATTATATAAAATTCTTTTGTAAAGTTCCCTTGCTTGGTTGGTGTATTTCTTTTTATCTGCTCCCTTTGCTGACCTAAATGCTTTAAATATGTCATTGAACTCAATGAATTCTACTGTTGTGATGATGTCTTTATTTTTAGCATTATTAAATTCTTCATATAATTTCTGTATTCCCATCTTGCTAGGTATAATGGGTTTATGAATGGTGGTTCTTACTTTGCTTCCTTTTCTTTCTTTGGGTTCTTTTTCTTCTTTTATTTCATCATCTTCTTCTTCATCCTTTTGTTTCTCTTTTTTAATTCTTGCTTCTAACCTCAACCTTTGTTTTTCTTTGTTCTTGTTCGTTCTCTTGCTCTTTTTTCTGTTAGTTGTGTCTTCTGGTTCTTCACCTTCTCTCTTTTCAGCATTTGTTCTTTCAGTGCCGTGTTTAAACATTTTGGGTCTCCCTGCTTTACCTCTTGGTTCTAATCTTTCTTCTGGTGCATCCCTTTTAGGTTTGCTTGATGTATCCATTACAACCGGTATTGCTGATTGATTGCTTGACTGTGGTATATCTACATATGTCCTAGGTCTAGGTGGTTGTGTTGCTTCATCATCGGTATGACCGCTTGACATTTGAAAAACTTGTGGTTCTATTCTTGGAGGTTGAAGGTTTAACATTTGTTGTGCTAGTGTTGGTTTAGATTGTTTAAATACTTCTCCTCTGTGGTTAATTGTGGTTTCTTCTTTTCTTTTCATTGCTTGTGTTCTTCTTTGTTCTAGTTCTGCGTTCATCCGCGAGGCTTGTTGAAGCCTAGTTGATGGAGGTTGTTGAGTTGGTTGATTTGGGGTTTCAGCATCAACATCCATTGACTGGGACGGTTGTGCTATTACTGGCGATGTTGCAGGTAGTCGTTGAAACCTTGCAGTATGAAATGTTTGTCCCGCTGTTCTTGCATTTTGTCGTAGTAAAACTTCACTCATTTGTCTTAACAACAATCTGCCTTGTTCTTCCTTTAGTTGTTCCATACTATCTGCTCCATCAAAAAAAGAGCCTTCAGGTGAGCCTTTAAACATAGTTGCTGTTCTGTCTGGAAGTTTCCCAGTTATTAATTCATTTTCTGATATCAAGTTGGCTATTTCTTCATATGTTGGTCTCCTCTTCAATCCATATTTGGACATCTTATTTACATGTTCTATAGTGGCTGTTTTCATCATATATAATATTATTTATAAAATATTAATAGGATGATATTAAAAATGTCATCATAAATTAATATTATTAAATAATATTAATTTATCTATCTATGTAAAATGCAAATTTCTAAATTGATTTATTTGTTGGTTAAGATGCTCTATTGTGTTGTGTGCGAGGTTGTCCCTTTGTATTTCATTACTCATTCTGTCTATTTGATTTCTATAATTAGCTCTTTTGTTTGCTTCTATTATGTTGTTTCTTACTGATATTAGTTTATCCATTGTTTCCCTTTTATCTAGTTCATTCTTTAACCATTTCATATATCTTGTATCTTGATGTTTAAATATACCAGTTCCTGATGGTTTCCCTTCTGGTCTATTCATTTGTTGCCTCCAGTTGGTGGTTGTTTGTTTTTTCCTGTATGCTTGAAACATTTTCTATATTATTATTTAGAAAATTTTGGTGGAACTTTGATTTTAAGTGTCTTGTATAAGAACCTTTACATACCTCAACACCGCATTCACAGGTAATTCTTTGTTTAGCATCTTCGCTTATTTTGTCTTTCTTGTTTTGGTAATAGTTTTGTTTGTATTCCTTCATTTCTTCTTTATCAATTTTGTCTTTTTGTTTTCCATATTGGCTTTGTAATTGGTTGTATCTTTTGCTTTGTTTGTATTCATCTTCATTGAATAGACCAAAGTATTTCAAATGTTTCTTACAGTTCAGATGTTGCCCCTTAGAACTTAAACTGTATCTTCCACCACATTCGCAGTCAATGAAAGTTTTTTCTAATTCTTCCTTGGTTCTTCCGTTGATAAGTCCATTTAATGTTCCTATTTTTCTTATGTATTCCCCTTCTTTGGCTCTCAGTTGTTCTATGTTTTCACACTTGACATTCTCCAATAATTCAATGTAGAATTGTTCTACTCCTACTTGTTTCATTTCTTGATAAAGTCTTCTACCCTTCTTTGCTGTTGTATTTATACTACTTCTATGTTTTACCATTCTTTTACTTAATGGTTGGCAGGTTGAACCAACATATACTTCGGTATTTGTATAGTTTCTAATGCAATATACTTTAGCATTGTCAAAGTTTTTATCACAAACTTCTACCATTAATTACTATAAATAACTTCTTTTTAAGTATATTTTTAGTAATTAATTTGATAAAAATTAAAGAACTAATCATATACGATACTGCCCGACTCTGTCAATTCTAAAACCGATTCGCTGACCAGATTTACAAAAATCTCACTAATCTGCTCATTCACATCTAATGTGCCTTCATTACCTCGGACTTTAAAAGTTATTAAAGAGCCCATTTTGGTGTTGATGCCTGTGAAATTTACATCGGCCATTTTTTCAAATGAAAAGGCCATCACAAATTTGTTTTCTCTAAATTCTCTATAACTGATATTTACACTGTTTTGGTCGGCATTCATGAAATGCAATGTCCGCCGTAAGAAGTAAAAGGCTTCTGATAAACTACTAACTTCAAACTCGGGGAATTTCTTTGATTGCACTTGCATTTGATATGCTAAAGCACGGCTACTATCAGCGAAACCTTTACCTTGTTGAAATGGGACATTATCAGGGTCTCCTCCATCATTGATTTGTCCGTTAATCATTGGATTGTAAAAATAATTCCATCTCTTATAAACATAATTATCAACTAAATAGTTGTTATAAACTTCTCCTATCCTAGGTTGTCGGTATAAACTTACAAAAGCATTTGTAAGTTTGGATGCAGATTTTACGATATTCATGTTAATCTCGCCTCCTCCAGTGTTGAAAGTTTGAGTGATGGTGTGGTATTGTGGAACAATGAGTTTTAAACTCTGTCCTTCTAATAAGTGTTTGGTAATGCTTATCTACAGTGTTGTCTAATGTTATTACATCAGCTCGGATAATAACATTGTTGATTTCCCAACTAGTTGATGTATTACCATCTTGAAAGTAATACCCGTTTTTGTCAGTCTGTGTTGTACCATTCCCTTGAGGAACTACAATTGGTTCAGTGCCGTCGGATACAATCGTCCATTCTAATTCTAAAGGTGCAAAACGAAGAGGGAGGTAATAATTACTCTCTAACAACCCGCATACTGGCTTATGTGCTAAACGCACTTTAGCGTTAGCGCCCGGAATTCCACTCAATGAGTGTCTAGTATGTCTAAAATCAACTCGCCCGTATTCGTTATGGTCGCCTTGTGGATAATAATTAGCACCATCACCCGCTTCATTGATTTGAACAAAATTATCAATGCCATTAGCATATTTGTGATAATCGTTGTCATAAGAAGGGTTGGCGGAACTTTCAATGTCATCCATTTCATTGACATCTTTAGATTTCTAATTTGAATACAGTGCGCAGTGTCGGTTGTATTCAGTAATGTCTTGAACCATTTGACCACCAACGGTCGCTCTATATCTATTGAAGAAGGAATGTAATCCTCCTAAAGGTCGTAAGAATTTAGCCCGTGTCCCATCTGTATTCTGAAGGGTGGCGAATAATCTAACACTGTTTAAGTCCAGATATTGGTTGGCATCACCGGAAATATAAAAACGAATATTCTTATTACCGGCATTAGGGGCATATACATTTGAACCTGAAGGAAAATAATTTACCTGTCTGCGGTCAGTTATGTATTGTGCGGTTTCTGGAATTCCGAAGTTAAGTTGGTTAATCATTACATCACTTGCTTCACTTGCTATATTATCCATTGCTATATATGAAATAAACTAGAAATTTATTTTTTATATTATATTATTTCTTTTTGATAATCCTTATCAACAAAAAATAAATATCAATTTCATTAATATTTATTTTTTCTTGTGTGGGATTATCTTAACATTTTTATCAACATTTTTAAATGATTTATTACTAAAGTTTTTTAAAGTATTTTCACCATCATTATCTTCTATCAACTTTTTAATGTGCTCGTAATCACTTGGTGGTTTATTCATTTCCTTTTCTAATTTTCTATAACTAGAATTATTTTTATTAAATATTACAGGTTTCTGCTTCTCCATTATTAACTTCCTGTTGAACATTGCTATTATGTTCATCTAGATTAAAATTTACATTCTTTTCATTTAGACTATGTTTTGCTTTACTTTCATTTGTTAAGGTCTCTAGTAGTTCATAAATGTTGTTAATCTGTTTGTTCTTTACATCTAATGATTTCTTTAACTCAATGATTTCTAACTCCAGTTTTCTTAATGGTGTTATTCTATGCTGTCTAGTCTCCCAGATGTCATATATCCACATAAACATATTATAGAATATTATATATTTAATTATTAAATATTTAATTAAATATTTAATATTACATTTTAACTATTTGGGTTGAACCCATTGGAAATATGAGTTGTAGGGCGCATATGCCACAGTCCCTGACCCTCAAATTGCTTATAACTGTGCTGAATAATTGGATTGAACCCGTCAAACTTACTTGTTTCTGCATATCCATCTAACGCACTAACAATGTCATTTGGATTTCTCAGGTCAATTCGTCGTGGGTCTTGTTTTCCTTTCCTTCTTCTCTTGATTGTTGGTGTTGCATAAGTGGTTGTAGCAAATCTATTAGGCTGTTCTTCATTAATCTTATTTACAACTGCAGACCCAAGGGAATGTGATACCAAACGACTAACATCGGGATTATCCTTAAGTGCTTCCATAACGTCTTTATACTTTTGAGTGTTATGCGCGTTTCTAAAAGGCAACTTTGTAAAATTATCAATCCAGTCCTTCTCCCAATCTCCATCCTTCCCACCAGTTCCACTGATATATAAAGTGTTCCCAGTTCTGTAAATACCTGACGGACTTCTATAAGCATTTGTTAATCCTTGTCGGTCTTCAATCTTATTTTTGTTCTGTATGTTCCTTTCTTCTTTGTATAAGGTTGTATTCTGTCTAAATTTCTCATTTAAGTTCTTTGCAAAATTATCCATCCTCCTATTTAAATCTTCTTGTTTCTTTTCAGTATCTTTTATAAATTCTTCTTTACCAATTTTCAATAATTCATTAAATGCAACTTTACCTGTTTTCTTTGCTAGTTCTCTCATTTGCTCTCTTGTTAAAACATTTTCCAATGCTTCACCTCCCATTATTCTACGCATTATATCTCTTCCAAATTCTCTACCAACTTGTCTAATAGCATTGCTTAAAGCAACTCTACCAACTCCTGCTACAACTCCTATCATTCAATTTATATAATAAAATATAAAAATCTAAAGTAATAATATATTATGAGTAATAAATTGACTTACAAAAAGGCGTACGTAAATTCCGATTTTAGACTACCACAGTCTGCCAGTAGCGCTGACTTTTCAATAGAGCTTCAAGAAAATTTTGAAACATCCGAAGGCACTAGATTATATGTTTCTGATGTATCAATCGGCGCAGTGTGGAAGACAACTGAAATCGGCTTCTATGAATATTTGTATGTTATGGTATTTGATGGCGATACATTGGTTAAGAACTTTAGGCATTACTTAGGAAACAAAATTTATTTTGCTGAGCAGTTATGTTTTGATATAGTGGCGGGTATGAATAGCAACACTACCGATTTGTATGCAGATGGTATTTTTGTTTATTCATATTCATCAGCAACAAGAACTGTAGAGATAAAGGTTAAAGATGGTTTAAGTTATACAATCAAAATTCCTACAGACAATGAATTAGAAAATTATGTTAATGGCGTCTGGGATACAACTACTTATCCCTACGACAATAGAAATCCTGTATCAATAAACTATTTATTAAGCAATTATGTCGCCACCTCACCTATTGCTACTTGGACTTCATCGTATTTAAATTTAGTTCCTTTTCATGCTCTGTACATAACTTCATCAACTTTAACTGATTATAGATATTCTGCTCCTAACTCATACTCATCGTCAATCATAAAGAAAATACCAATAACTCAACAATTAGGTGGTATCATCAATGACATATCTGCTCCTATGTCAGAAGACTATATTGATGTTGGAAACAAAAACTTGAAAAAACTGGATTTCAAAATAACCACCGACGAAGGAAAAGTTATGAACCTTTATGGCATACCAGTTTCTTTTACTCTAATTTTTGCTCATTCAAGTTATTAGATAAAAGGTATTTAAAGGTAAAATATGTATTAATATTAGGATTATGGTGAATTACCAAAATGGACAGATTTACAAGATAGTAGATATTGGATTTAATAAATGTTATGTAGGAAGCACCTGCGAAGACCTTAAAAGACGATTTCAAAGGCATAAAGACCACCATTTAGAATATCAAAAAGGAAAAAGGAACTTTACAACTTCTTCAATTTTGTTTAATGAGTATGGTGTTGAAAACTGTAAGATTATCTGGATTAAAGATTATCCGTGCAATTCTAAGAAAGAACTTGAAGCAGAAGAGGGTAGAATACAACAGGAAACAGATTGCATAAATAAATACCAGGCGGGAAGGTCGGGCGAGCAATGGAGGCAGGACAACAAAGAACATTTACAAGAATATGCAAAACAGTATGCAATTAACAACCCAGAAAAGAGACAGTTGAGAAATGCAACTGTTTTAGAATGCGAGTGCGGGTCAAGTTATACTTATGGTCATAAGGCAAGACACCTAAAAACAAATAAGCATCAACAATATTTCTTAAATAAAAACAACCATCAAGAGTAAATTAACCTATAGTTTTCTTAATTAGTAAAATATTAAGAAAATTATATCCCTTATTATATAATGTCAATCAAGGTCATTGATATAAATGAAGAAGTCGCGCAAGCACGCGAAGTCTCAACGAGCGTCAAGGATGAAGCGCCGACAATTGAAGAAGCAAATGAAGAAGTAGTTGATGAACCAACACATGAACACGAAGTTTCGTGTAGCATACGCGAACCTACAAATGAAGTTGTAGAACAACCAACTGAAGAAGCAACACCAGCAGAAGAAGCAAAACCTAAACCTAAACCTAAACCTAAACCAAGTGATTTAGTAAGTTGCCCTGATTGCTCCCGAACTATGACTTACAAAAACTTAAGATACAGTCATAAATGCTCACCCGAACCACCACCAGTTAAGAAACAAGCAAACCCAAAACCAAAAACAAAACCCAAACAACCTCCAAAACCGCCTCCTGATGTCGCCCTTGGGCGCGCCTCCGGCGTTTATTATACCGACAGTAGCAGTGAAGAAGAAGTAATAGTAAGAAGAAAGAAGAAGCAACTGCCACAGCAACCATCCACACCAATCAACCCTTTAACTGATATAACCAATCACTACCAATTATTACACCAGCAACTGAGACAACAGAAGCAAGAACGATATAATAATCTTTGTATGAATATGTTTAGTAGTAAAAGTAAAAAAAGATGAATTTAATATTAATATAAAATAATTTTCTACTTTATTTTATATTAATGGTTTCTTTAGATGGCACTACAAGTTATATTGGACATGAATTTGTTAAACTATTAGCAACAGGAAGTAGTCTTTTAGCAACTGAGGCATATGTTAATAATGCAGTAGCAAATGGAGGTGGTGGTGGTGGAACATCAACGACAGACTTAACTAATTATTATGATAAAACTGAAGTAGATAATTTGATAGTGAATAAAGTTAATAAAGATAATCCACAAGACATGGCAGGTGTTTTGAGATTGGGACATATAGCAGGTAATTCTAAAATAATATTGAATGCAATAGGTTCAGATAAGGATTTTTATGTTAGTGGTGATGCCGAAATAAACGGTAATTTTTTAGCATCTTCAATTGACAGTAATAGTTTTGTTCAATGTAATAATGTTAATGTGAGTAATGATGTAAAAACAAATATCATTGATAGTTATGGTATTAGTGATATAACATTAAAAAGAAATACATTTGATATTTGTTATTTAAAAAATAGCAGTTTAGAATTAAATGCTGGCATTAACTTAGTAGCACCTGCTCAAGTCCAAGCAAATACATATAATTCATTTGATGACAGTAGCACTTTATTTTTAAGAAACGGTGCTGAATTTATGAGATTTAGAAAGTTAGAAGATGATATTTTAGTTAGTAAAGATATCAGTGGCACTAGTTTAAAAGTGAGTGGTAGCATTACAACAAATGCTATTAGTAGCGATGGCGATAATGATATTGTTATTACAAGAAACGGTATAGACTTATTATCAATAAAAACTAATGAAGTAGAAGTAATAATAATAAAAATTTTATATGCCATAATCAAGTTAAATCAAGCATATATAATAGTTATGGTGATGAAAACACAACATTTAGACGATATGGCGATGATTATTTAATATTTAATAGTAATCCTTTACCAGTAGCAATCCCATTAGTTCAAGTGCCAGACGGTAAAGGATTTGAAGCAGATAAGATTTTTATGAATGAAATTAGGAGCAGGTCATTAAGTGCTAATATGAGATTTTACGGTAGTAATAGTGCTGGTAATGATAGAATTAATTTTATGCAATGGACGAGAGCAAATGAAGACATAACATTTTATAGAAATGTTAATGTTGATACTGGTATGAAATTAGTAAGTAATACTTTAACAAGTGCCAGTGGGTCTAATTTAGTTATACAGAGGGGCGACTTTACTTATATGACATTGGCATCAGGTCAAGTTCAGTTAGGAAGTAATATTACATTAACTGGTGATACTCTTATAGGAGATAGCGTTCATAGTGATGATTGTTTTTCTAATAGATTTAGAGTTAGACATATGACACAAGACTTAGCATTTGATGGTGCTAATACAACTGAAGACGGTAGATTAACTTTTATGGTTTATAGGCATCTGTTAGAAGATTTAAGAATATTAAAAAATGTATTGATAGATGATGGTAAAAAATTATCGTGCAATAGTTTTGATAGTGATGGCAATGAAAATATTATATTTTATAGAAACGGTATTCAAGTATTTAGGTTAGAAAATGACACTGAACCAAGACTAGTTCTACCGTGGGGTAATAGTTTAGAAACTCCTACTATTTTATGTAATTATATAGACCCCCGAGCATTAGATGCTGATGTATTTTTTAGGGGTGGTAATACTACGGGAGATGGTATAAGACAAATTTTTAGATTTAAAAGAACTGATGAAGAATTAAATTTATCGGTTAATACAGTTGTTGATGATGGTAAAAAAACATTGTGTAATACATATAATTCTAATGGTGATAATGATGTTGTTTTACAAAGAAATGGTGAAGATTATTTATCTTTAACAACATTAGCAGAGGTTAAAAGAGTGGTGTGTCCTAATGGTGTTGATTTTATATGTCAAGCAGATATTAAAAGTAGTATTTATAATTCTAATGGTGATAATGATATTTCATTTGAAAGAAACGGCACTGAATATTTTAAATTTACAAAATCTACAATTAGTCAAGACCCTTTCGTGTTATTAGGTGATACTGTTGATATATCATCAAGAAAATGCTTTGCTAATGAATTTAGTAATAGAAGTTATGGGATGGATACTATATTTTATGGTAGTAATTCATCAAATACAGCGAGAGTTGAATATATGAGATACAATAGGACCGGTGTTAGTGTTGATTTTAACTGCGCCCTAGATAATACAGGTAATGCAGTTATTGGAAATATAGTGGATACAACCGTATCAGATGAACGCCTTAAAGAAAATATTGAAGTTATTGATACAAATTTTAGTGATTGTATTAAACATGTTGAAGTAAAAACATTCAATTATAAAGATGAAAAATATAAAAAGAATGATACATTTGGTTTTATAGCACAGGAGTTATTGAAAGCACTGCCTGAAGAATGTAAAGGTATTGTTAAAGAAAATAAAGAAAAACATAGCAATGAAACATATTTAAGTATCAATTACATGAAATTATCGGTGGTGTTGTGGGGTTGTAATCAGGAACTGATTAAGAAGATAGAGCATTTAGAAGCGTCGGTTTATGAATTACAAGAAGCAGTAAAAGAGTTAATGAAACCAAAAGCAAAAGCAAAAAGTAAATCTAAAACTGAAAAATAAAAATATATAACAATATAATATATGGGAAATTTGTTTTATAAAGAAAGTAAAAAAGAAAATGAATATATTAAGCAAATAAAAGAAGTTGATGTAGATACCGATGAAATTAATAATCATATACTAAATGTAAATCATAAAGTGTTGGTGATGGCGATGAAGGAGATAATAGAAGAAGTGGAAGAATTACAAAAGAAAGATAAAGAGCGTTTTCATATGATACAACCTAAACTGGACTGCATGAACTTTAGCATTATTTAATAATTTTATTTTGAAATAATATTATTAAATAATTTTAGACTTATCAATATGTATTGCCTTCTCTAATCTTATCATAAAAATGTTATTAACATCTGCCTCTCTTAATTTTACAAATAAAAAACTATATGGTTCTTCGGTTGCTAGTTTGTAAATATCATAGACTGTCTTCTTATCCACTAATGCTGATTGTTCTTGAACAAAAGCATCAACTTCTGCCATATTTTTTAACTTGAATATGTATAGTGATGATGTGTTCAGTCTAACTATCGGTGCTAGCGCGTTATATTTCTGTGAAGCAGTTATGACTGATAAACCGAAATGTCTAGATTTAGTATATAGACCGTGTAAGACTTTACTATATCTCATAAAAGTTTTATCTTCTGCAAAATCATCAATTATTAACAGACAACTAAATAATTTCTTCATTTTGTTCTTCTTCTGATATTCTATAACTTTATGTTGAGTGTCAATGATGTGTGTTAAACTGTCAGGATTGTATTCATCAAACAGGTACTGTTCTTTCTTATTATCTACTTTTAATTCTTTCTCAATATACTTTATTACAGATTTATATGCTTCATCAATGTGAGCGGTTGGACTTACAATATAAATTCTCTCAAAGCATCCCTTGTAGATTTTCAACACTAGATTTTGTATGAGGATACCTTTACCTCCCTGAGATGCTGAGACAATGATACTTCTAAATGGTAGTTTATCTGCCTGAGGGTAGGGCGATTGTTTAAATTCATACTGCTTTACATTGATGGGTTCAATCTTCGGTGGGTCAAGATTATGCATTATTTATATTTAGAAATTAATTTATATTATAATTTATTGATGGAACTTTATAACGCACAGCAAAGAGACAGATAAAGACACGTCAATCCTCATAAGCAGTAATTAGTTTGTTGATACTTTCATCAAATCAGAGATTTGATGCACCTCTGGTGTCATCAAAGAGATTTGATGCGCCTACGGCGTCCCCCCAAGTTGCACCATTTACCAATTTCAACAATAGAAGATGTGAAAAGAATTCGTTCTTGTTGTAGCAGTTGTAGCATTCATACAGAAGTTTCTTGAAAGGATGAGGTCATACCCCCAAAAAACAAATAAAAAAATGATTAGATTTCAAAATAATCTAATCATTTTTAATGATAAGTGATGCAGATGTATATTATGATAATATCAATGTTCTAGAAGAGGCGGTTATTGATGATGCTAAATTCCCAGTTGTTAAGGATAAAACAATTAAACACTGTTGCTACACAATGCTAGAGTTATGTAAAGTATTTATCAATTGTGTTAAGTTGAATGTAAAGAAGAAAAATAATTAGTTATTTAAAAATGCATTATTAAATAATTAAATAAATATTAAGAAATTTCTAATTTACTATATATTTGAATGGGCCCTTGTGACACCAAAGGCGTATCAACTCTACGAGTTGATGAAGTTGATTACAATATGATAAGTCAAATCTATGAGAACACAAAAGATAACAGTAAAATGTTATCTTCAATACTGTCAAGCCTGAATGAACTAACAAAAGAAAAAGAGGTTGAGGATAAGGAAGAACAGAAAAAGAAACTTGAGGAAATCTTTGAGAAGCGTGGCATAGGGAAACCAAAAGGTACATGGGAAGAAAAGCAAAAATCCTATTATGAAATGGTTAAGTCTGGAAAGATTAAAAACCCAGTTGCAAAAACTCTTGAATACTACCATATTGTTAAGGATGATAGAGGCGAGTGGTTGATAAATTTATTACCTAAATAGTTTCATATTAATATCTAATATATTAATATGAAATTGTTAGAATTGTTCAGTGGCACTGGCTCAGTTGGAAGAGTAGCCAAAGAAAAGGGGTTTGAGGTCATAAGTCTGGACTTGAAAAATGCGGATATTAATTGTGATATACTACAGTGGGATTATAAAATATATCCAGTGGGGTATTTTGATTTTATCTGGTCTAGTCCGCCCTGCACTGAATACAGCATAGCAAAGCAAACAGGAGTGAGAAAGATTGAAGAAGCAAACAGAATAGTAATGAAAACTATTGAGATTATAGAATACTTCAATCCTAGAATATGGTTTATTGAAAACCCTCAGACTGGTCTGTTAAAAAAACAGGAGTTTATGACTGGGAAACCTTACAAGGATGTAGATATTGCAAGTATAACATGCCATACCGAAAAAGAACTAGGTTATGGAATAATCTTGATGAATGGACACCTCAACCATTATGCAAAAAGGATTGCAATAGCATGGATGGAAACAGACATAAAGAAACAGCCCAAAGAGCCCCATCAGGTAAAAAAATAAACTGGAAAGAAAATTACACACTGTTTAAACAAGATGAGTTGTATAGAATTCCTGAAGCCCTGATAGATGAAATATTTAGCGCCACAACTGCCAGACAAAATGTTTAAATACTGTGCCTGCCACACACCCAATCCACCCACCCCCAAAATATAAAATAACTTTTGCATCATCATCAGCATCACCAACAATTTTACTTGTATTTTTTGTTTTCCCGTTTTTCACCCAACCCCACACAACCCATAAACAAAAAAAGGTCATCAATCGTCTTCATCACCGCATACTCCATCTTTACCTACGGTGAGTATCCGGTTATAGTATATATTTATAATATAGATACACCTAACCATTACCAACCACCTACCACCAAACCACCGCGACGACTGACCCCATGTTCAATTGCTGTTCTCATGGAACTCTTCTCCACTTTAGCCTTCAAAGGCTCTCAGTCAGCATCCTTCATCATCATCATCATCATCATCATCATCATCATCATCATCATCATCATCGCAAACAGCCCACGCTAAGAACCAAAGAGGCATAGTAGAGCAACTTGAGGAGGAGAACGCACATGCGCAGTAAAATGAACTCAATGAAGTCGGCAACCTGACAGGTCAAGGCGATGCAGGTAATCTGTTCTCGGTGAAAGGTGTTGTCAAATGTCAAGCTCCGAGGATTGCAGTGCAAGTCGGCCAACATTTTTCAACATTCTTGCTGAACTAGGTCTCTGGTTTCATCCAATTGCACTGCACTAGCAACTGAACGTCCCAGAAAACAAGTTTGGTCATCCATCCACGCATCCGGTTGCTGAACC